>JAIPMN010041411.1:0-11846 GCA_020650975.1 Apostichopus californicus
AGAGTTCTTAGCTCCTTGTGAACCTTGTTCGAGTGGACCTCCCTGTCAGGAACAGGGGGTTCACTAGCGAGCATCGTGTCCGGTATAGCGGCTGCGGGTAGGGTGGAAGGGCCACTCGAGTCAATGAGATCAGTGGCCTGTTTCGTCTCGTCAAACCAATCGGAGGACTCCTTAGCCACAACTAATAAGGCTGTAGTGCAGTCCTCCATTGGCGAGTCAGAATCTGGGTCACTTAATGTCTCTTGGGCCGGTTGACTCGGGGCCCGACTAGTATCACCGATAGCGCCGATAGTCGCCATGGTAACTTGGCTGATGATTCTTAGGTGATGAGTTCATCGCATTGTCCGAGTCGTTTATGTCAAACTCATTTACCAGACTTCGTCAACGTGATATATCAAATCAGGTTCCGGTAAAAATCCGATGTATCACTATCTGTCTCGGCCTTTTGGCTAGGATCATGTGTAGTATCTGTTCCCTTTCGAGGGGAAGGGTGATGCACACCTCACGACAGTCACAAGTCCCGATGCAATGGGAGTGGGGTTGGGAGCGGATCAGTCGTTCGGTAGCTTAATTTTCGTGCCCAGGTTCTTTCCTGGGCGACTTTTCCTTAAAAAAAAACCACCAGTGGGTTCATCGTTTCTTTTTCTGCTGTAACTTTTCGGTGTTATGTAATGTCATTTTGTGGGGCATTGGCTGACCTTCCATAACACCAGAATTCTTTGACGTTATCATTGCACAAACATACTGAATATCCTTGTCATTCACAACATCTGCTTACACTTTTCGACTCGATATACTGCATTGAATTGTTGTAAACTCTTTGATATCGTCGTCGATCTGGCCCTCGTCGTCATAATGTGAGACACCGCCTACGTGTTGTTTGTCATCTTCTCTGGAAAGAACATTTTGCACGTTACCTGGGTTTTCTGACCATATATTAAACAACATGAATGTACTGAATCGGTATATCTGTATGCCGGCCAAGAGATTAAATCAGCAACTCTCATCCAAAACGATCTATCGAACGGAGGGTCAGAATTGTTTTGTCTCCATCATTACCTTCCTTATTGCCGATCGAACATCGCGTGTAATCCACTTTTTTAGGAATCCTCTTCCTTTTATGACTCCTTAGGATATGCCAAGGGCTCATCAACCCCTTGACATGCGCCAAAAAAAATTGTATATTGAACATTGCATTTAACTCATTTCTTCTAGCTTTAAGTTTGGCCAATGATGGTAATGAAGAGTGCAGAGCAAGTTTTTGATTTCCTTTATCACTCATTTTAAATTTATCTTTAACAAGAAGCATGGTATGAATATTTCCCCCAACTTTAGAACACTGACTACTGCAGCTGCATTCAATATTTTGATTATGGAAGCCATTTACTTCAATCAAGTTACCCAAGCTGTCAGACAAACTTAGTAAATTAGGTTGAAAGCCTTGACCCTCAAGGAGAGTGAAAACACTCTTTTGCAGCCGTAACTTTTTCTTCCTTGTCCAACGCTTAGTACACTCTTTGTTAAGTTTTGTTCTTTTATTTGGAATTTCCGTTGAATCAATCCAGATACAACTCCTTCAAGTCGATTGACCTTTTTCTTTCCTACTTTAAGTTGGGACTCCTGATCAGTGTCAACCAAGTGATTGGTCACAGTTTTCGCTCTTTCCTTGTCGGAGAGCTCATATCCGCTGATCGCTTCATGGAACTCATCGAGCCACTCTGTTAAGGTTGGTTTACCTTATCTCTGAGGGGAGCCTCTAAACTTCAACAATTTGTTAGTTGGGATGCCTTGAAACCCCATCGCACGGCGGAAAATCTGGGCCATTGCCTCCATGTTCACAAAGTCACAAAGTTAAGCAGTAGTATCCAGTTTGACCAGTGTTCAGAACAGCCTCTGCAAACAAACACATATAAGCAAATCAACGACATAATATATAACGACCAGAAATACACTGTAATTACGATACACTGAAACGACAGAGATGACAAGGTATCGTAATTTAACCTTAAACAACTACTACACAATAGGAAACTGAAACTTAAATATAAGTAAGAACTCCCAGAGTACCAGCATATCAGTTACGTTATCATTTAAGACAGTAAGAACGACAAAAGGCGATACCCAGCGACCTCCAAACCCTCAAGATCTATGGAAGCAGTGTCATCACAACCAGGAAATTCTTGCCATCAACCCTCTGACCTTAAGTGCCTGTTGAGGTTGCAGTCGCAGCTCTGCTTGACTGTTTCTTCTTCTTGAAGGCAGCTGGATTTTCTCTTAAACTTTAGAGGTATTCTGTTGTTAGCAAACCATGCTTCTGAGGTTTCCTTTATCTGACGTTAGTCCGATCGATTATTGGGACTGGCGAATGATGAATTGAAATGAATACGACCGCTTCAGCTTGGAGAGCCCGGGGGACTATCAGAGGTATCAGCAGATGTGATGGTTGCTACATGAAAGACTGTAGGCACGGGCCAGGTTTCTGGGCCATCGACAATGTTTGCTGCTTCCTCTACCCCTACTTTAGGTGCAGCTGCTGCTTTTTCCTCTCCGGGACTCATATCCTCCATTGGGGTATCTGCTGTCTCTGCTGGAAGTAGGTGAGAGACCATATCTCCCCTTACAGCTGATGTAGCTTTCAAAGTAGCACCTGCCTCCTCTGTCATCACCATCTCTTCTCTCTGAACTCCAGGTGTATCCGTCGTCTTAGTTGGATTGTAAGCCTCATCTGGAATAGCCCTTCTATCACATGGGTATAACCCACAACCCCATTGGTAACTGTTGCAGCTTTCCCCAAGCTTCTGCAAAAAGCTGGCCAAATCTCATCTTAGAGATGCCCTCCTTTGAAAGGTTTCTCATCCAAGTGATAGAGGCATTATCCCACATTTTTCCAAAGGTCCAAACAAAGATCGGTCACATGGTTGCAGATATTGTGGTAGACGCTGGCAAACAGATTAACAATATATGATTCTCACAACAGAACTTTATCATCTCATAGCTTTTGACATGTGAGCTATGTCCATCTATAATGAGAAGCACCTTGCCTGTTGGGATTTTCTTCCTGAAATGAGCCAAGCCAGTTGAGGAAGAGATCAGTGTTGATGTACCCAGTTTACGCCTGGACAAGCTTTCGTGTAAACTATCTCTCCACTTCTGACACTCTGGAGGCTATGTAATAAAGGCAATTGTCTTGAATGTCTGTCCGTGCCTGAATGCTATCAAGTGTTACGTTGGGTGGCTCCGGCTCAATTAGTTCGGGCTCCGTTATTAAATAAGTATAATTAACAACAGATAAAAAGAAACTCCAGACATAGATATAATTGTAGAATATAAGCTTTATTTATTCTGTGTGGCAATATTGCTGCTGGTGTGTATCTCAACTACTCTCTGAAGTCTGGAATCCTACAACTTCATGTGAATGGGCAATAACCTATCTGTGACAAACTCTTGGTCACAGAGTCTTTTACTTATAATTACTAAGGCACATGACTAACCACATTTGTAATACACATGAGATGCAAGAGGTTGTCATCTGTGGTTAAGCATGGATATTTCATGGAATTAAGACAAAGGGGGCTTCTACGAATATGATGTGGGTGTAGGGTGAATAAACTCGGGAACATGAAGCAAGTAGTTACTCTTAAGACAAAGAGGCATGGAAGCACATGTTTAAAGAAATATGATGGGGATATAACTACATACTACATTACACAAGACTTAAGAGTGTAATTTCATCAGGCAAATTCAGTGGTTGATGACGACCATGAAGTGGTGGGGTTCGCCGTCTACTTGATTTTAGCTGAAAAATGGATTCTTGGAGGCTGTCAAAGCTTAAGCAGTTTCCAGATGCTGATGCAGTAATGAGATTTTAATCAAAATACTTCGAATGGACCAACAGAACTGCCTTGTTGTGGGATTATTATTCCAACCACCACGCTGCCTAACCTTCTTGAAAACTATCTGTAAATGATGTTGTAAAATTTTGCGAGTCAGCACATAATGAAAGGGGTTGACTCTACGCTGTCAAAGATTTTGGCTAACTGCCACTGTTGACAATATGGTTATAATAAATCAATGATCTTGTGAAATTTTGCAAGTCAGGACATAATGAAAGGGGTTGACTCTACGCTGTAAAAGATTTTGGCTAATTGCCACTGTTGACAATATGGTTATAATAAAATCAATGACCGTGGTTTTCCTTCTCATTGTTAACAGTGAAGTACCTTTCACATCTTGGATACTTCCCAGAAACTTTGATGCACCTACAGAACTAATCTGTCCATTATGGCATTGAAACCTACCTTTCTCAAGGGACTTTTGCTGCCTGTTCCAGAGGGGGTCCTAGAATTAAGTTTGTCAAATAATTCATCAATGATACGGATGAAGTCTGTTGTTCCTTCACAACCAGCAAATGTGGACAACTTTAAGTCTTCCCTCAAGAGGTCATCTGCAACAGAACAACTTACAGTTTGTGCTGCCAAGCTAACGTTCATCTTGTGTCTCCGCCACTACATGTGCTTAGCTGTAAATTATTTGCCATAAATAATTTTTTCTTTCTCTTGTAACTTTACAAGCTCCTCATTGAACCTCCATTCCACTGATTTCATTTTCCATTTTCACCTACAAAATTCAGGAATTTCATGTCAGCAAGTGTGTTTCTCATTAGGGAAGCCTCGCAAATTTAACCGCCATGTCCGGGCCGGCGGAAATCACGCAACGCTACCTCATTATGCATGCGCATATTGGTCCCATGGTTGAATGCACACCAGCTGATAGCCAGCCGGAGTAATGAGCACAGCGCCATGACAACACAAGGCTGCCTATTCTTTACTAAAAATTAGCAAACTTGGCCAAGTGAGCGGATTAACTTTAGCGGTTTTGACAGTCAATAGAGCTGTAGTTTGTAGCAAATTGCCTTATACACTAAAATCCGCCACTAACAAATGTACGAGATTCAATACTAATAAATAAAATTTCTTAGTCACTTATCAACGATCGTGAGTTTTTCGTGACAATCGGCTACACGAAAGTCCGATAAAAACAGCACATAAGAATAGCCTTTACCTGTACATTGTTAGCCTTCAGCCTTGTTCAACGAGTGGTACGTAACTACAATTGAAAAAGTGAATTAGCCATTTGCATTAAAATATGCCCCAAGAACTTCGGAAAACCCATGTTCACATACCAAAAGTCAAGCAAAACAATTAAGCTACGCCACACAAATATATATATATGCTAACTAAAAAGACCATTGACCATAACGTTATTCTCTGCAAAACAGTAGCACAGCCCCTCTAAACAGCGGATAATTTTAGTGCCAGCCTACTGCGACACAGGTTCAGCGAATAAACATATGGTTAGGCTTGATTTCCTTCATTGACTTAGTGTACGTGTTAGGCTGCCACGCGCATAGAGATATAAGTGACTATTCGGTGAGAGTATTAATGCAAACAATAGGCGATACAAGTTGAGCGAACAAACGCGGGTTAGACAGGAGGGTGAGGAGACTGTGTTATAGTAAATTCGCTATCGGACTCCAAACTGAGTGGGATTCAATAGGTGGCCACATAGGTGTTCGGGCGGACCCCCACCCCTCCCCACACACACTCCCCAACGAAAAAGTACGTTTCCCAAATATCGTATTATCGTTCCTCACATCTCTTTTACAGAGAAGAAATAAAGTGAAATTAACACGGAAAGATCGATGACAAACGGTTTGGTTTATTTATCTTTTATTCTTTCCAATTAACACAAGATGATATGTGAACTATTAACATAATGGTTATTAGATGCGATATTTATTTTAATATTCCAAAACGCATTAAATTATTGTGTGTATGTATTATCCCAATAGTAAATAAAACGTGCTGGTAGAATTTTCAACAAAAACTTTGAAGACATCAGAAAGATGAACAAATGAAATTGAAATAATAATAAAAACCAGCCCTGTGTTTCTTCAAAATTGTAGGTTCTTTCGTATCTCAATGCGACACCTGTCATTTATAGCGTCTCGTAGTTTCCCCCGTGTTAATCTTGCCATGTGTGCTGCCTGGAAATTCCAGTTCTACTTGCTTGAGCAAGGATGCCATTCTTGCCCTTTCAAGCATGTCCTTTATGATATGTCCGTTTCCAGTGATAACCTTCCCACCATCGACATTAGATGTTAAAAGTTCATGTTTGCTATAAAAAAAATGCCATGAACTGTCTGGCAAAGGAAGTTGCTGTTTTCGCCCGGTAAAACATTTTCTCGTAGACAGTCTACTGGAGCACTACATTGGGAACCAGTCCATCTTCTATTGTCATTATTATGTTCCCATTTTCCATACGGCCATACAATG
Source organism: Apostichopus californicus (assembly GCA_020650975.1). Taxonomy (NCBI): domain Eukaryota; kingdom Metazoa; phylum Echinodermata; class Holothuroidea; order Aspidochirotida; family Stichopodidae; genus Apostichopus; species Apostichopus californicus. Next base: position 6,336 of record JAIPMN010041411.1, read on the forward strand.
GCACATGATTCCCAGCCAACAGTTGTGGGGTGCATGGGGTTGTTGGTGGCGTTGTCACTTGGTTTCTAAGGAGCAGATCCTTGATAGTTTTTAGCTCAGGTACCACAATATCAATCAAGTTTCTGAGGTGGTCCTTTACACCTGCCAATTCATTTTCAGTTACATACTGGCCCTCGGTTTGAAGTCCTGTTGACATTACCACGGGTCTTGACTTCCTTGGAATGGTGCGTTGAAAGAGGGACAATGGTTGCATAGGGGTAGTAGATTCATCAGGAGTTTCCAGAACCTCTTGTGTGACTGTGATACTGATATTTGCGGCAGACTTGTTTCCTTCTGTGGTTAGGACAGGTGGATCACTAATTAATTCACCTGTAGGAACTGCAGGAAAAGACAATGCACAAAAAAGTTCTTGTAAAGAAAAAAACATTTTGTAAAGAACCTTCAGAATCCCTCTTGACTCATGTTTAAATAATTGTAAAGTTGTTTTATTTGAATTTTCTAATATGATCTTAGAACAACTGTCTTGGAGTATATTTAGTTTTGACGGCCAGAGATAGAATTCTGCTTCATAACGTGCCTCATGACAAATCAACAGATAATGAAAAAATACATCATAAAGAAAACGTCTATCATAAACAGTCTCACCTTTCTTGTAAACTTTCTTCACTATGGTTTGGTATCTTCGTGCACCCCACCGGCATAAAACTTGTTGACCTTCGCGAAGACCTTTCTCGCATTCAGGTTGAAGCCATTCTACTAAAACTTTGCAAGTTTTCCTAATATCAGTGATTATAGGCATTATGACTTAGGTCGCAAAAAGCTGCATATTTCAAATAGCATTTCCATAGTCTTTCCAATGGTTAATGAGTTTTTCTTGATAAATATACATTGACACCACTCGCTCAGTTGTCTCATACGTGTATGCTATTGATGTCACTTTATTAAGTACGATGCGATAAGCGAGTTCAGAGTTACGAGTGCGCACGCGCGATTCTCACTTGGGGTCTTGGGGTCAGGTGAACTGAGAATGGAATCATCGGAAAACGTAAACAATGACAGCTTTTCATAACGATAATCGCACTAACAATGGTTTACTGCGACATTCGGAATTTATTTCAAGTGCATATTTCGCTGAGTTTACGACTTAAAAACGTGTATAAATTTACTGAAACTACTTCATAATAATATTGAATATAAGGGAACACAGATCCGTATCGAGCCTGAACTGTTTTTTAGAGAATATCGTAAGCAACTCGAGTCTAAAATACTGACAGTGACACTGACAGAACTGTAGATCTAAATAGGCCTAAATAACCTATCCTCATACTCGTTGCTTCTAGTCCATCAACGAACACTGCATAGTAGAGGCATTGATATGTTGTAGTTGGTTTTTCATGTTAAGAAATATTAGTTCTCTTCATTTTGATGCATTATTTAAAATAAGCTTAGTGTTATTCTTGGCATATTCCTACTACTTATAGGGTGGGTTCAATTTGTTGAAACAGAGAAATAAGATTTTTATTTGGGGAAGAACGTTATACAAAATAATGGTGGGTGGGGTCATTTTCAAGGGTTACAGCTCCACAATATTTATGTCACTCCTTACAACTATCTCATGGTTTGTAAGTTATTGGGAATGAACACTTTATTCTTACTTAGTTGATAATATGAACTTTGTAAACGTCAGTTATTGCAAAAGAGTAATAGTGGTGAAAATGAAATAATGAAGTTGATTTAGTGTAAATATCAAAGGATTATGAATGCATTACTAAATTGGAGTGCAACATTATGATGAAGGTATAGTTAGCTGGCGCGCCAAACGTTCAGAGTGATAAAAGGTTAATCATTCTATGAATTTTATATCCTGCACTTTTTAATATTATTTTTCTTTTTTTAATTTTCATAGGTCGAACATGGTAAGAATAAGTGCAATAGCAGGATGTTCAAACAGTTCCAACCACATTCAGAAGTGGATGAAAGAATTTTGCAATTAACACAACCGGGTTTATGGTACATGCTTTTGTACTCCACTATTCGCTTTACAACCCACTTCCATCAGAACGAAAAGATCCAGAGGCTAGAAAAAGATGGATAAAGGCATATTAACGGAAAAAATCCTGATGGAAGCAATTGGCAGCCACCATCGTATACCCGTGTGTGTTCTAAGCACTTTATAGATGGAGAGCCCACTGAACAAAATCCATACCCAACATTGCATATTGGTTACAAGGACCTCCCTTTAAAAAAAGAACATAAACCAAGAGTATCCGTCTGTGAAAGGATTGCTAAAAGAACAAGAAACTCAACCAACTGCAATAGACACTGCAAGTTCGAGCAATTCATTTCAAAATGAACCTATCCAATTAGGCCCAAGCTACAAACCACACTTAGACCACAACTATTTCTTTCAGTGTGAATGTAAGGATGATTGTAGCTGTAATAGATGCACTAGTAAACACAAAGAAATTTTGAAGGTACAACATGAACTCGGAGAACTAAAGACATCAAGATCAAAGAAAGCTGAATTGAAAAAGAAGGGTGTAGTGGAGACTCTTCTGAAAACTGATACTCATGTCAGGCGTTTAACTGGTTTACCTTCAATTGCAACATTGAATGCAGACTCTTTTCTCCTCAAAGGTTACCCGCTTGCAATATTGGGGAGGGAAGAAAAGATCTTCAGCTGGTGCTAGTCAAAAAACTACATCTGGAAAGAAATCCCCCAAGAAGAACGGACCCAAACGAAAACTATGTTCAAAGGAAGAATTTACAATTATGCTATTGAAACTCAAACCTAATCTTTCTATTTATTTCATAGCTTCTTTATTTTCTGTTTCTTCTGGTTTGGTGTCCCAAGTTTTCAACACATGGGTAAAGTTTCTAAGTTATGAGCTCAAACCTTTAATATTTTGGCCTGCTAGGAGCTACTTGTACAGTCAATGCCTTTGTCTATCAAACCAAAATACTCATCCCTTAGGTGTACAATAGACTGTACAGAAGTGTTTATTGAGAGACCAAGAAACCTACAGCTGCAAGCTCTCACTTGGTCTGACTATAAGCACCATAACACTGTAAAGATTTTAGTAGCCATTTCCCCTAATGGAATGATTTCATTTCTGTCTAAAACTTGGGGTGGAAGGACATCTGACCAGCATATTACTAGAGGGTCAAATTAGTTGACCCAGGTGATCTAATATTAGCGGATAGGGTTTCACAATAAGGGAAGACTTGCTGATACGGGGAGCACGGTTGGAAATACCACCCCCAAGCAAAGGTATAGAACAAATGACAAGATCAGATACTCTTTACCAATTACTTTGCTACCATTGGTAGATGATATCATTGTGATTTGTGCAGCTATTGCAAATATGCAACCCCCACTAGTGAAGTGAATGTTTTGACATTTGACACCATGATACTAACATGGCATTCAAATTGACATTATTTTCTATCATTAAATTTCCTTCAATAGTTGTATTAACAGTCATTCATAAATTACATTTTATTCCCATTTCATGTAAAGAGTGCTGTTGTCAATCACCTTGCTATCAGAAGAAGAGAGAAGAGCTATTATTTTGTTATATTCAGTCATTCCTTCCAAAAGTTTTTCAGGTACTACACATTGTCATCTTGGTGACAGTATAACTCTTATCGGAGTCAAGTTTCCATTCTGGAATTGTATTTCTTTGATTCTAAAACTTAAAAGGTTGGTCCGAATATTACAGTAATGTCTTTTACAGTCTATGTATATACAAATTAAAGCGAAAACATGTTTATCTCCAGGAACCTTACTATTTTTAGTTTGCAAATAGCATATATCGACTATTTATACTGTTATGTAGAAATCCAAATCATATCAACTTTGTTCTTGAACAAAAGTATTATGGTAATATTGTCTTATATTGCTGCTCAATATAAAATTTAAAGTAAGTGAACCATACGCATTCTGTACCTGTTGTCTGTGTAAGTTGCAACCTTTCCCAACAGTTAATGAGGACTTTGAATAAACAACAGCCACTGACTATAACATATTCTGCACACATGTTGTTTTTTAAATCATGCACAACCTCTCGTTTGTTATAAACATAAAATAATCAACTGGTGGTCATATGAAAACGTACTTGACAGGATCAGTTTTTCAGTGACCATTCATTTCCCTTGACCTATACTACTCCCATTGCATAGTGTTCCTTGTTACCCATTATTATGTTACAAACAGAAGTGTAACATCATGTCAACTATTTGGGGGGGGGGGGTGTGGACGCCCCTTTTGCCCTGAATAATCGTAACTTGCCCTGTCATCGTCTTATTTTTTTATAGTTGGGGGTGAACCACTCCCCCATTAAATAATGTAATAGTGACATAAGATCGAAGAAAAAAAAATCAACGAATGCATCTTGTTCTCTTTGAAAGCAGAGCAACATATATATATTTGACTAATGGCAATGAAAGTAAATTGAATAAGAAATCCTGATTTGACATAGTGGAAGATTGTTGAGAAAAATACAATTTAAGCTTTTAGAAGAAAATAAAATGCTGATACCAGGCTCTTAATCTGAATCATATAGTAAATATGTATTACCATTCTTGGCAATATCCACAGAAATGACTCTTTTTCAAGAGCTTAAAAATGGAAGTTATGTACCAGTTAAGGTTTTAGCATAAATAGTAGCAAAAAAGAACAGTTGACCTGAAAATTTCTTGCCAGATTTCTTCGTTAAAATATATTCTTTCTCTGACATAGCCATGGGTTGAAAATACCAAAAAGTCACACCATTGTGTCTTGGTGACTCCAAGCTGCACCTGAACTTGGAAGTAATAGCCATGGACCTTTTCAAAACATCATTACCTTTATCATCCTCTACCAAGTATGTAACACAATCTGAGGAAGGAATCTGGTCAGAAATTGACAGTGGGCATTTAATCTCCAACAGTCCCGTACCTCAACACTTACAGTTCACAATCCCATCTGGTGTGGCGACTAAATAAATTAATTGAGGGTGTACAAAAAGTCCACACTCGGTCACCGTGGTGGATGGGTGGCCATGGGTACGCATAACTTAACATAATTATTCCTGGCTTGTGACTGGATTGGGAGATGAAATTAAATTTACCAAACCAGTTGTGTCAACCGGTGACTTTGCTCTGCTAATTATTCTTACACGGGTCACAACTGCATGAACCTTTCAGGCAGTAATTCTCCCTTGCCTTTGCGCAATCCATGTTGGGTTGTTAGCTTGCCCTCTTGTCTCTTCTTCGATTTGTTTCACCTGTTCATCAGTAAAGACCGGAAGCGTTTCCAAAAAATTGTCCATTGTTCTAGCAAGTGTTGTGATGGGAGGTGGGATGCAAGCGGTCGTAGAGACATCCACTGTCCTTTCAATGTTCACATCACTTTCTGTTTCGAGAGAACGACGGCAGCAAAGTAGGCCAAGTTCTGTAATTTCTCCAGCCAGTTACTGTCGCTAATGTTAATGACTTGTTGGGTTTACCGAATATACCGAAACTATTTAT
>JAIPMN010041412.1:0-16028 GCA_020650975.1 Apostichopus californicus
ACGAGTTGATCAGTTACGAGATGGTAGTAAGTGTGCAACTCGTCAATTTGCAGAAAATTGATGCATTGACGAGATCCGTTATCTCGTCAAAACGTCAATTTTCTGAATTATGTCATTTTGTCGAGATGGTAGCAACTGTGCAACTCGTCAAAATGCAGAAAATTGATGCATTGACGAGATCCGTTATCTCGTCAAAACGTCAATTTTCTGAATTTTGTCATTTTGTCGAGATGGTAGCAACTGTGGAACTCGTCAATTTGCAGAAAATTGATGCATTGACGAGATCCGTTATCTCGTCAAAACGTCAATTTTCTGAATTTTGTCATTTTGTCGAGATGGTAGCAACTGTGCAACTCGTCAATTTGCAGAAAATTGATGCATTGACGAGATCCGTTATCTCGTCAAAACGTCAATTTTCTGAATTTTGTCACGGTACCATCTCGTCAACTCGTCAATTTGCAGATAATTGTCGTTTTGTCAAGTCGGTAACTCGTCAATGCAATGTCTCTTCTACGCTTCCGTACTTTTGTAATGCAATGCATGCAGTGAGCGACACAGCTATCTAGGCTATTTGTTCACGACTTCTGAATTCGGATTCTACGGATGCCCATAAGCTAAAACGGTAAATACGGTAGAATATGAGACAATTTTTCCACAATTTGGCGTCTGGTGACTCCAAATGACCGTTGACCTCCAATTAACGAAATGCAATTAATTGTCATTTAAAAAAAATTAACCAGAAAGATATACAAACAAGATATATATAAGCAAGTTGATATCCTGTCGGAATTGTTAAAATGGCGAGATACCAGAAGTGAACATTTCATCGTTTTCTGTTTGTTTTTGTACAAAACATTTTTTGCAAAATGTCAGATGTTGGGGACAGATATTCTTATTTTGATCGAAATTTTGTGTCACATTGGTATGTGGAATGCATATCTAGCATCAATGACATCTCATCTTCGTTATATAATATTTGCTAACATGCAGCGAAGCTGTAGTTTACGTTGCCTCTAAGGTACCGTAAATTGTGTTTAAGCAGGGAGGTGTTAAACACGACGAAACATTAACGCTCTCTCCATATACCCCACCTCTGAAGGTGTGTTAATCCTTTCCGTGTACAAGCCGTGTGATTGACATGAGGCTGTTCATTGCCATATGACTAAGTATGATTACCCTTCTCATGGGGGTTTGAAGCTTTAACAAAGTCATTAGACAATAACATGACACGGTATGAACAATTCTATAAGGTGATGTACTAGCTCAACCGACAACAATTACAACTACCGTTGTACATGGCATTTAGATTAAAAAGACCGTTAATCTACATTATTATATCCAACAGCGTTTTACGAGTCTTTGAGTTGATCATTAACAACTAATATGAATAACTTTCTATCCATTTTTGAAGGAGGCTTCCTGCAATATCCCAGGCGCAGTGAAAAGTAGTTTTGGAAAGAAAATGTCATCAACTGTCCATCTACGATGGCATTGGCTGCGGCGCCTCACATCTTCAAAACACATAATAAACGTTATACTTGTCCTTCAAAATACTTGTTATGCTCTAAGGGCTCAAGATATCAATTATCATAGCAGACGCCAAGAGAGTCCGTTATTCCCTATAAACCGATGATATTGCTATTGTATCAATGGTTTGAAAGAATATGAAGATTAAACAGGCGGTAACCTAGTAGCTTCAAAGGCTCAACAATTCGTTGTTTCTCCGTCTGTAACACCTCCCTGGTTTGAGGGAGTTTAAAAATAACACGAAGAAAATTACATGATTACTACTAATAGGCCTAATACTAGTGCCGTAACCTGGTCCTCTCATATTTCATAACAGTTTCCTTATCTTCAAAAGTAAAAATGAAACTTACGTTAATTTTTTCTCTTTGATTTCAAAGGAACGTCAAAGGCGTCTAAGGAACGGAAATGATTGCGTCATGACTTGAAATATGCACTGAATCACCATTATTGTTGAGCACGATGGTTTCATGGTAGTTGGTACCGGTAACCTATCTTCCTTTGTTGAACTTATTTTGTATTTTTTTTTTTTGGTATTTCTTTCACTTGCTACTTTCACAGCGCTTCGATGCTATCATGATATGAAGTATTCGAATTAATGATTATCATTGAATATGACTTAAAGGGTGTTAAGACTCGCGCAAAAAGAAACGTCTAATGCCGGTAATCTGACCTAGTTTCGAATGAGGTGTAACAGAAGTGTTAAACACCACCATCGATCCCAGAAAATATAAACACACAGCTTGCTACCATCGGTAATTAGACACTAGTATACAGTCAGTACACACAGCTGTGGTCAATACCCACAGCACAGTGTACAAACAATACAGCGATGGACATCTCAGGTCTAGCTAAAGATAACAAGGTATCACGTTTCATTACTGTACTGTCTGCATTTTGTAGCGACATGAACAAAACGTCACTTGCAAGCAACGGAAAGTTAACTTTTTCAGATGGCCGCACGCGGTTTGGGGCGAGTCTTCAGTGCCTTTAATTCGTGGCATGACCGTCATATTTGACGATATGTGGAATTAATAATATCAAGAATTCGAATTTGATGATATTGCGTATTGAATAAGTCATCTTTTACAGATATCAACAAATTTCCTACACCAAATTAAAGATATCTTAAGTTAATTCAGCTATAAAGACATCAAGTTATTTAAAGATAGCATTACAAATTTGTTAATAAGTCAAACGGCTTGCCATAAGGTCGGTTGCACATGGTGCTGCAGAGCTGAGACATAAATACACCGATGTCGAAAATGAAACACAACATTAACGTGCGGCGAAGCCATACGTCTAACTAAGTTGATTCGGCCTAGCCTGTCATTTCAGCCTAGTCGAAGAGTGAAAAAGCAAGGAAGGTTACCATAAAAAGCAAGCAAGATAATTGATTGCTGCTAGTTGCAAAAGTGATAACCAGCAATTCCAATGGCTGGAAGATTCAATTCTTTATTCGGCAAAAAGTTTTGCAAAGTATACCACAGGTAGGAATAGACTAACGTAAGGCAATTCAATTGTATATTGCATGATACTTGATAGGCCTAAGCCAAACCCTGGCCGTAGGCTGTAGTTTAACACTTCAAAACAAACGCGATGAGTTCGCAGTCAGGCTGTACTAGATAATTTTCAAATTTGCTTACTAATTTGCCAAATAGAACACAATATTCATTACATTAGCAATGTGAGTAATTTGAGATACACTTCAGACTTTGGAAAAAATTGCCTTGTTACTAACATTATACTATAGACTGTATAGTGTTACTGAGTGAGTGGTACGAAGTTACAGTAGTTAGGGCCTAGTGTAAGATTAATTTCTCTAATTTTTAAATATCTGTCTGTTCTAACTTAACGTTAGGCATAGGTAAGCTTGCTTGGTTTTGTGAAACTAAAAACCTTTTTTTTATCCCCAAAATCAGAGGTGTCTCGATCGCTAAGAAGTAAGATGCATATTTTTTATGCTTTACCAACAGCCGGTCCGCAAAAAAATGGTTTCGATACTAAAACCTGTTTCCAGTGCAAGCTTAGGCAACATATTAAAAAGATATACATATAGGCCCTAACCACATCTGTACCTATAACTTAAAAGAGTGCAATACATTGCAATTCACTTGTGTGACCCCAATAAGATAGATATGCCTAGCTTACTATTGCTAATATTAGGCTAGTTGTACTATCCCTTGTTTTAATGTAAATAAGCCTAGTAGCCTACAAGTACAATAGCACAGGTCAAACTTAGTAAGCTGACAAATGTTTTGGGGATAGCCTAGGCCAAAAATATTTAAGAAAATTAAAAGAAGATAATCCTTTGTGCAATGCACCATACATATTACAAAATTGAAACTGGTCAACAGGACACATTTTTTGATTGGCATGTGTATATCTGATATATGCAATTTACTTTAAGTATTACTTAAATTATTTAAATGCATAAATTGATTACTTCCATTCAAAAGCCTTCATTTACTTTTTTGACAGGTCAATTAATCGTTCATTCTCATCTGCTGATAGCGGTGGAATTCACAATGTTCCTCTCTCGCAAGCACTACCTGGATCCCCCAAGGTGGTATATGCCTCAGTAGATCCCAGGAGTCACGATGCTCAGGTCACAACACTGTCTAATGGACTCAAAGTTGCATCCATCAACAAATTTGGGGAATTTTGCACAATTGGAGGTAGAACTATTTCCAACCGAGTATTATATGCATAGGAAGTGTGATCAAAAGACCCAGAGCAGTGATGTTTGTTAATGTGGGATTTTGGCTTTGACTTAAAAACCATGTTCCATCTTGTGCACCAAGGCGTACTGTACCACACAGATCATCATTTAGTGGTCTGATAGTCTGATCTGATCGTGGACATGTATATTACACACACTGCAACGTAATGACCGTAAAACCTGAATTATCCATATGCATGGTGGCTGGAGATTTTTAGGATATGAAACTACCTGGATATTTGCAGTTCGCTATATACTTTAGTGCTGTTTTATGATCCTTTGTATATGAATTTAATGGAACCATACACAGTGTATCATAATGTGAAATACAATATAGACAATTCCTTTAAGTAGTGCTTTTCTTGGTGCTGTGTAATTTTAATATTTACCTGTAATCGAACTTAAAATTAACATTTGAATATCGAATAATGAATGGTTGAGTATTAAATTTGCACAAATCTGAAATCTGAATTTCACTGTAATTGTACCAGAGGTAATTGGCCTAATTTGATGCCTTGCTCATGGTCACACGTTCAATGGTGTAGTAGCAATTTTCTGCTTTGATAACAGAAAAGGTAGCAGTTGTCTGTGATTCTGTAATGACCCCAGATAATATTATGAGATATGCATAGCTTTGACATGTTACAAAGAATCAAGTCACTATCACATTTATGTGAGGTGGAGTCCCTTCATGTTTAAATTCCCTTTATAGGAAGGTGCTTCTGAGAGCTAATAAAAGAAAATTTCATATGACTTCCATCATTGTCAAATTTATCTTGATTGTTCTCTTTCTTTCTCTTTCAGTTTTGGTTAACTCTGGATCACGGTATGAAGCCAGATACACAAAAGGTGTTTCCCACTTCCTAGAAAAGCTCGCATTTGGGGTGAGTTTAATAAGTATATATGCTTTTGAGTTTCATTTGTACGGCCTATTACCTTTGCACAGCTGTTTCACATTTCTTTGCTTACCGCATGTCCCTGCTTTCACATATATATGTAAACACTACCCTGTGCAGCACATACTATAGCAGCAAGTTTTATATCCACATAACTGTTTCATCATGAACAAAAATCTTCAGAAAGCAAATGGAAGTTTCCTTAACTATTGCAACATTGTTTAATATCAGTGTTTAATAGTACTTACAAACTTCAACAAACCTTTAAAATATATTTGATAAAGATTTGCAACAGATGGATTAACTTCCCATTTTTTTCGTCTTAGTTTCGCCAGTAAACTTTGGCAGTCAAAAGTCTGAACTTGGAATCACCATTTTATACAATGTTGCTCTGTTTACCATATTTAAATGCATTTAGATTCAGACAAACAAAGACCGGTTAATGCTATGGTTCCTACAGTCTTTACAGAATGTAGTCTCATGGACTACTGAATTATTGTTACATGATGAATTGAATGGGTATATACTTTGGCACCTTCCATTGCTGGGAATGAACTCTTCAACCTTTACATTATATGCGCATTGTCTTCAGTTGTATTCGTGAGCATTTGCAAATATATTTAATTTGTATATGTATGGTATTTCATTCATACATGTAGCCTGGTAGTAAACAAAAAATAAGTTTAATTTAACACTAGAGCAGTCAAGGCAAACAAAACAACAAATGTACAGTTTTAATTGGTACTGATAGAATATTCTGCAGTTACATAGTAATTGCTCCAGAAAGCCATTGTGCATACATTGCATCAAAGGCACTTTGTTCTTTATTTGCAGGCAACTGAAAAATTTGATAGCAGGGATCACATTTTCCAAACTTTGGAGGACCATGGAGGAATATGTGACTGTCAGTCTTCAAAGTAAGTTACAGTTAAAGCTTGCATCAAAGCTACCTTGGCAATGAGGTGGCAGTGAGGTGATTTGATTGATTTGGAAAAGGGTGTCACATATGTTAGGTATTAAGTCCACTGAATGTGTGATGTCAGCAGTACAGGTGAATTGTGTGTCTGTATGTGTGTCTGTATGTCAACAGTACAGGTGATCTGTGTGTCTGTATCATATCTACCTCACATCATGGTTCATGGAAGTAAACTTGGTATTCTTTATTTTTGCTTTGTAATTGTTTAGTAATGAAAGTAAATTAATACTGAATAATCTCATAATTCAACATGTCAGACACTTTGAAAATAATTGCTTCGGAAAGTGGAATGGTTTAGTGGTATAATATAGTGTTAATGTGTTCGTCTCTAAGTATGAATACATTGGATTGGCTGTCTTTTCCAAATGAATCTTGTTTGTTGAAATGTTTGAGTGAACTAACTTCTTGCAATGAAATGCATTGGACTGAAAACATTGTATGTTACCTGGTCATCATAGTATTACTCTTGCTTTTTGGTTCTATAAGGAGTAGTTTAATTGGCTGTAAACTGTTACGTGTTTAAGTTAAAACCATTGCTTACTTTAATCCGTGGTTGTAGCATGACAAGGTTACAGGCTTGTGATCTAGAACACTCCCTGTGATGTGATAAGTAATAATGACATGAAATATTTACCTCCAGAATAATGTACTCCTTTTAGAGGAAAACCATGACTGTGATACCTGTTTGTATTTTCATTTTAGAGACACATTCATTTATGGAATATCAGCTGAGACCAGAGGCCTGGATGAAGCAACTGCTCTGCTTGCGGATGCAGTTTACACGCCTAAATTTACAGATGCAGAGGTATGCTGTTAAATTTAATCCTCAGTGTTGAGTTGGTATAAATTTAGAAACCAAATCTGCTGAGGAATATTGATAATTTGTTGTTTGTTCACTTGTTACTGAATCGCAAGCTGGAGCTTAAAGAGCTTACAAGTCAAATATGGCATTCAGTAATATGTATTTGACTACTTGCTTGTAAACACAGTAACTCAAACAGTTCATGGTGGATTAAATTCATACTTGTTATGTTGATCCGTCTTATTTGAGTACAAGAAACCCTATTGTGAGAAATTCAATGATCATTTGATGTCAGCATAAGTCAAAGACTGAAAATCTTGTAAACATGATAACACCAGAAGTATGTCTTCCTTGAACTTCATACTTAGTATGTAGATCCAGCTTAAAGGTCAAAGGTCACATGAGGTCCACAGTTGTCAAAGGCTGAAAAGCTTTTAAACATAACTCCAAAATTAACCTGTGAGTTCTCCACTGCCATGATTTTCTTTTGGTGAACATAGTTTGGTCAAGTTCAGTTTAGTTTTGTGAAAGGGCTCTGTAGGTCTTCAAGAGAACATACCGTCATCCAGGAAATGAATCTGCAATTAAACGTTCTTATCAGTTTTCACCTTCTGAGCGTCAAAATGGTGGTCTCAAACTTGGCCATTTCCTCCATGATTTATGGTTTCGACGATAATCGTAACCTTTGCATTCATGATGGCGTGTGTGGGGTGTGTGTGCATGCGTTTGTGACGCCCAGCTTGTAAATCTGAAGATATCTGAAGAAGGGAAGGTCGGACCAATTTCATATGTAGTGTGTAGAAGTACCACATTGAGTATAAGAAGCCTATAGTTTTTGGTGGTGGCCAAGGAGCTGAAAATCTATGATCTTTTCTGGTTCTCACTAAATTGTTAGATAAATTTAATTCACTTGCTCTACATTGGTCAGATAATTGTGTGGAAGTTTGAACAAATTTTGAGGCAAGGAATCACAGAGCCAACTAGCTTTTTGGTTAGAAGATGTTTACAATTTATGGCTTTGTTTCAATGGACTTTGGATTCCTTTTTGATCGTTTAGATCAGGGTTGTCCAACCTACGGCCCGTGGGCCACAGTCCGGCCCCCGCAGGGCTGCGTCCGGCCCGCCAGAGATGCTCTACGGTGCGAAATTTTAGTGAGCAGATTTATTGATAACAATTTGAAGCTATATAATCAATCATTCGAACCTTCTGGGTCCAAAAAACTGCATACAGGTCAGTTTGTGTGACACTCTCTCAGCGGAGGGGGGGGGGGGCGGCTGAACTTTATTCATCTGTTTTATCAGGAAGGAAAATAAATCAGTGCGCTCCGCGTAGGGCGTAGGGTTCATGCGGCCCCCTCCTTCATCATAATCATTCCATGTGGCCCTCCTCTGCAAAAGGTTGGACAACCCTGGTTTAGATGTATTAGTTCTTCAATGGTAGATCTGTTAAAGGCTTTCTTTGTTTTCACGGAGCTGGTACGAGATACTGTTATTTTAATTACTCTGTTGGTGGTTAATAGAAAGTGAAATAACAAATATTCTTCAATCACCAAAGAGAGGATTCCTTACTGTATATCTGTGTGTTGGGATCATAAGTTAATACTATTTTTGTTAAATATTAACACAAATGATCATCAACAGGTATTCAAATTCACTGATCATTGCCAAGAAAAGCTTCTCACAAACAAAGTGTTACCTATCACTCAAGGCAGATCGTTGAAAATATTGAAAATTTATGCAATGAAGTTATCTGGTCAAATATGTATTTAACACAGCTAAATGATGACAGAGATTTGTCAATCATTGACTTTCATTCCAGAAGCAATTTCCCAAGTGTTATCTATCTTTACATGTTACTATTAGCTTGTGTCATTTGTATCTGTTTATTCAAGGTAGAAGAAGCCAGGCAGAGCATCCAGTTTGAATTGGAGGATCTACAGCTTCGGCCTGACCCGGAACCTTTACTTACAGAAATGATTCATTCAGTAGGTATAACTGTATATTAAAGTCTGAGATATGATGTTTCCATACCTCTGGTGTCTTTTTATACATGATATTACTGTATAAAAGTCTGAGATATGATGTTTCCATACCTCTGGTGTCTTTTTATATATGCTTGCCTGCACATAACCAAACTGCCATGATATCAACTGTTAATAATTTTTTTTAATTGGTTGAGAAAGTAATATATGAACACATAATATTTATGAATGCCTTTAAGACACATTACGTACTTCGTGAGTTCAAAACGTTCCCTCTAAAGAACAATTATTTTAGATTTTGAATGATGCCATCGCTGTATGTGTGTAAATGCTTCATGAAGTTTGTGAACAGTCTACGTACATGAAAACTTCCCGTACATAATGCACGTACAGATAGCGAACCATTTTACACAGTTAATTCACATTAAGATCGGTCATTTATGACAACCAGTTTAAACCTTAAACTTGCTTCAAGATTACCAAGGTACTGCTTTCATTATTCTGGGAAACGATTGCGAGACTGGAGCTTGACACCCACATGTCATTCGCCAAAATGTCAAGCGTAGTGCTATTCTACTCACCAATGGCAAATCGACGACCGTATTTGTGGAGGCCTAGTAATTTGACAACCTGGTCTAGCTCATAGAAGCATTACAAATAGTAATAGCATGGAGAAAATGGTAGCCATGGGTGCTGTTGTTTATATGAAGTTAAAATAACATTGTCTGAATGGTTTATTTGAAGTTATGAAACAATGAATTAACTTACATTAACTGTTAGGTTTGAACAAAAGTACCAACATCTTCATTTTTTGCTCAAGTTATCAGAGAGTTAGGAAACAAGGAGTAACATTTAGCATTGAGCTAATCAGCTGACATCATCTGCAGTTTAACCCCAATGAAACATTTCAGACATGTATTATATTATAATTGTCAATATCTGGTGAAGATAAATTAATATTACCCTTTTTTTGTGTTTTTGTATCTCAAGTCATCCTTTAATGAGCAATTTCTTACATATTTTGAAGTATTTAGATAATCAGGGGATGTCATAGCAACACATCGGTTCAATGTTAATATGCTAACATTTTTGTTTCCTATTTTGATTGATTTCACAGGCAGCTTACAGTAGCAATACTTTAGGTTTCCCACGGGTGTGTCCATCTGATAACATAACCAGAATAGATAAAGCGCACCTCTATCACTTCATGTACAATCACTTCACACCATCTCGAACAGTGCTTGCAGGAGTCGGCATGCCTCACGAGAAACTGATAGAATACGCCAAGAAATACTTTGAAGGAGTAACTCCCGTCTGGGACACACCAGAGACGCTAAAGATGGGCCGCAACTTTGACGGATCTATATCCCAGTATACTGGGGGCATTGAAACTGTAAGAATCAGTCAGTTTTAGTAGAATTAACTAGTCAGTTTGTATGTTCAATAGCTACCCTTCTCATTAAAGACAACAGTCAAAATCAACTTTGAGACATAAGGGCTACTGCTTGCTCAAGTCGAAGGTGAGTCTCAAAAACATGACTATTGAAATATGTGGAATGTCAGGTTATAAATGTCTTCATATTATAGAATGTTTTACTTCATTTAGCATGGATACAGAGTTGGTTAGTATCTCTGTTAGTCGTATCATATTCATTAAAATTTAAATCTTTTATCTTTTGTCTATGTGTATGATGCTATCTTTTCATACATATATGTTTGGTGTTTTTCTATACTACTGTTGGCCTACAAAGATTCATTTTGTCACTGTATCACTTTATGACAAGCCATTCCTTCTAGCGTCCAGGAAACTTTGCATTTGTTCTACATTTTCAGGTGGAACGAGACATGTCCAATGTGGCACCAGGAACACCCATCCCTGATCTTGCCCATGCTGTTTTGGCATTAGAAAGTTGTGGTCACCAACATCCTGATTTTATAGCATTTGCAGTCCTTAACATGCTGATGGGAGGTGGTGGTTCCTTCTCAGCAGGAGGACCAGGCAAAGGCATGTACACAAGACTGTATTTAAATGTCCTCAACCGCTTCCCTTGGATGTATAGCGCCACTGCCATTCATCATAGCTATGCCGACTCAGGAATATTCTGCATTCACGCCAGTGCAGACCCAGGAATGGTAATTATCTATCTAAGGGTAGAATTCTTCCTTCCTATCCCCTATCTAACCTTTGCTTACTCTCACTTCCATTACACATGTGTGAAAGGAATTATTTGATTTTGCATTCACTTCAAAATGATGTGAAAGAAAGTGTATCTATAAAGCACGTGTTTACTTTTGGTCTTCAAGTTTACCTTGTAACAACTCTCAAAGCTGCTTTTTAAATTAATGAATTCTAATGACTTGATAAAGTGAATACAGATATACTGTACAACTTCTCTAAGCTTTTAACACCCCTTGCTATCAAGTTATGAATAAATCATATCACTGGATCAGGAGAGTGCAGATCTGGCAATTTTTTTAAAGTTTCTAAATCAGATTTTTGTTTGATTTGATTTTAAATGTTTTTAAATAAAATGCTCTGTTTATCATGAATACTTATGTTGCTAATTGTAAATGGTTTGTGGTAGGGTTGGGCGATATATCGAAAATTATTATTATCGCGATAATTTTTTTTCAAGACGATATTTTTTGAGGATTGAACAAATGACGATAATTTCTTGTGAAAGAAATTTGAAATGAATGTGGAAAAAAATGCGATTATCCTTTCTACGTTTTATGTGTAAATGTTATTCTAGCATTCCATGGTTAAGAAAGTTGAAAAGAAATAAAGTTTATCAACTTCATTTACTGACTTTTGAACTTCGTAAAAAACCCGTCCTTTACAACATTGACTGTATAGAGAACAAAACTCTGAAAATCAGTAGAGAAATTACCAATTGTGTACGAAAAGTAAGTTGGTACACCTTTCAAATTTTACGAAAGATCGAGCAAAATACTTTTGAAAAATTTACGCGAAACTGGCATATCGTGCTAAATGCAACTAATGTCATGTAAACAAGGGACTAGTACACCCATTTATGAATAAACCATAAGACCACATCTGGTGTTAAGCGGGGGGAAAAGAAAGTATTTTCTAGAATTTCCAAAAAAAGGAAAAATTAATATCCTACCTGTATTTTGCGAAGTTGACGTTTTCTACAAGGACATGGAAACAATATTTAGCATTTAGTTAATCATGCCAAGTGGCCTAAAACATTGGATTACAAGGTTTACTTTCATAGATGGCCATACTGTAGCTATTGGGGCCTTGATATCGTGTGGTATATGGTATAGACTGTGCCTCGTGTATCATGGGGAATATATTGTTTTGTTCATGCGGAGGAGTCGGTTGGCTTGAGGTGTGTTTTACTTATGGGGATATTTACCTACCTAATTTTTTTGAACGTCTAAGATAATATTTCGCATAACTTTACCGATCCTTTACTGACTGACCTAATTAATTCTAGAGTGGAGCCAAAATAGTTTACTCCATGAAAAGTTTTTTGGAAACGTGCCAAAAATGTTAACAAACAGGTGTTAGACAGGGGGGTTGTTTGGCAAGGTACCTGGGACCACATGTAGCCTACCGTGATATTTAAGTAGGGTTAAACACTGCAGTTGTAAACTGATGTACGTATAGTGCACGCTGTTCATTGTTAGGCAGTCTAGAAACGGGGCTTTGCCGAACGTAGTTTGTTTCATAATATCGAGTTTTGTAAGTTAAACTTTTTAAAGATTCTAAGACAGATTAAATCTCTTTTCATTTTATCACATAATATAGCTACTCTAACTTGTCATTTTAAAATTTTCATCAGTTTCGTGACAATTTAAATTCAAAAAGTTGTCAGTATTTTGAATCCTCAACTGCGAATTTTTTATCGCCAGACACGCAAAAATACTAAATTTTTCCGGGGGCCTTCGTCTTCGCCAAGGGGTTCCAACACTAGGTGTGTTCGCTGCGCGAAAACACCGGTGGGGTGAACCGGCAGATGTTTTAAGTGTGTTCGCGAACACACTAAAAACAACAAGGAAAACTTATCGTAATTATCGAAATATCGCGATAATTTTTGAACTATTTATCGTGACGTTAAAAAGCAAATATCGCCCAACCCTAGTTTGTGGCACAAACGGGAAAAACAGTAGTCATAAATGAACAGAAATGCAGGCTTGGTAATCTTTTAATTTAAAAATATAAAAAACAGAAGGAGAATGGAATTGCTTGAAGTCAGATTATTTTCTCCCTTAAATTGATTTTGTGATGTTTATTTTCATCCTAGGTTTTGTTTGTAGCTATGTGTATTCTTGTATATGTATATAGTCAAATGTCTGTGTTGTATTTTGGTCTTAAATTAATGAACTGTTGATATAGTAATCTATGCTGTTTAGATGCTTCTCTCTAAACCGTTCATATAACTCTGTCTGACCAGTGGTGGTTTACACATTTTCAGAGATCATATATGAATTGTGCACCACCCACGTTGCTTTCTTTCTTATCTTTTTAGATGAGAGAGCTTGTTGAAGTCATCATTAGAGAATTTCAAAACATGGCCAAGAATATTGAACAGGTTTGTGTTCACTCACGTAGTATCAAAGTGTGACGGAACAAATAAGAGAGGGAATTGCATGTACTGAAGGGTATCTTTTCATGCTTGTCTTTGTAATGGAATTTTCTTACCGACCAGTGGTTGTCTAAATGCTGCATATGCTCCTAGCTGTTGCAGTACCTGCTCTGATGAGTTTCATTGGTTTGAGATCTGTCTGGTGAAAATATGGTCTTGCTTTAATGATTAATTTCTAATGTAGATATTAGAAAGAAATGTATAAGAAATAGATCAGAAGAAACAGTTAAAAGTTGATGTAGGATTAAGCCATGCACAATATACAGGCATAATCCACTTTCAAAGACAACATTATATTAGCTTTGATAATGTTTGGGCAAGGGGAAGAACATATTCCACAACATCAGGTATCGTTGTTAACATCTACATTAAATTTGAAATTTGACTACTCAATAGTAAACAAAAGAACTTTACAAAGATAAAACAGACATACAACAGTAGTGACAACCTTCTTTTCCTTTCTTTTATTAAATGAATTTTTCCCAATTTATTTATTTCTATTTCTGATTAGTCTGAGCTGAGCAGAGCCAAGAAGCAGCTTCAATCGATGTTAATGATGAATCTAGAGGCCAGACCTGTAGTCTTTGAAGATCTTGGAAGACAAGTTCTAGCAACAGGAGTCAGAAAAAATCCTGATGAGTTTGTCAGAATGATTGGTGAGAATTGCATTTTAGTGGTTTGTAGACTTTATTGTTAAATGAAAGAAGGCTGGATATTAATCTTGGCTGGGTTAAATGATTAACCCTACCACCACCACATGCCTCAAAATTGGGAGGAGTAATTTGTACTTTGACATCTGAAATCTGTCTATTCTTTGATATTTACTCATTTTTATCTCCATATATTACATATATGGAGATTATCTCACACCAATCGTTTTCAGTCTGAGGGCTCTTTAAATGCCTACTAGTTTTTACCCAAATGTCTGTTTGATGTGAAATTTCATCGTATAGTACATCACAAGATGACACTTAAATGTTACTTATTGATAACATTTTAAAATGATCAGAAAACATACTTTTGGTACGTTTTCCGTAATATTTTAGGTGATTTTTAATACAGCCCATGGTACTTAAAGGTATTGCGATGTCGATGTGTCCATTTGCTCAATTATATCGGTGAACATAGTGTTATTGTTTTTTATCGTGACCTGTACCTTTAAATTCAACTCCTTGTCTTTATGATAATGAGATAAAAACACACGGTGATCATGCAATAATAAGACAATATCATTGGTTGAATTTATGCTACCTATTGTGATTGGACGAGCGCTTGTCGATATGCTGGATGTTTTGGGGTAAAAATAAATGGAACTTCTGTGCAGCCTATTGCGCAACTTGCGCTGCGTGTATTTACGTCTTGACTGTGCACTTGCTCGTACCACCCCAAAGCCAACTCTCCACAATCACGTAAAAAGCAATTCAACTCTCCACAATTAGATGATCCAGTGCAGCAGAATATTGGTATTTGCGTTTCATATTTACTAAATCCAACTCGCCATTAGAAGAAACCGGTAAGTTTATTTATTTAGTAAGTATTTAATGATAATATTTAAATGATAATATTATGAATTTTGGTACGCCACTGTGTCGATCTAACGTTACCGGCGTTACTACAGTGGACCTACAGTAGCGTAGGTGTAAGTAAAGGCTGATTTGTACTAGTCTATTACTAGGCCTAGCCTAGGCCTATATACAGCATTGCGAAGTTAGGAACTCTGCTAAAATTGAACACCCTCATGTTCGTAATATTTCAGCAAGGGAAAGTGAAAACCTACCAGTTTTCAAATATGTAAAGGAATTATTAATAAATTCAATGTAAGGTCACAAAATTTTACGATCTTCCCACAAAAAATGACCTTTGAAAAGTATTTCCGTCCGGTATTTGAACATTGTGTTAACTTGAATGGAACCTCGCAAATCTCAACACTTTTACCGATCAACCACAATTTTCGGTGAATAAAATGAATATATTATGAATTGAAGGTAAAAATAAGACCAGTTTATATCAAATATTTAATGCCTATCAACTTTTGGACGCCATTTTAGTTGGCCGTTCGAATTATACTCCGACGTTGTCAACATATTCAAAGGTTAGCCAATATTTTCCTGTACAGAAAATACAAAATTTCCCGTAAATTTACCGGAATTTTCGGAACTTTCACAATTGATATCTGCTAGGCAGATTAAATGAAGGGTGAATTTTGTTTCATTCCGGCATTTCTTCAGTTGAATGGTTGAAAATCCTCTCATATTCTGTTCTAAACTATGCAGGGTCCATCTAATAATACTACTAGTGGCTAGTTGTACTCGTAAGTAATAAATTTTCAGTAAGAGTAATGTGAAGTTAGGAACAATGCATAGTCTGAACTCGTCATTTTCGTAATATTTCAGCATGAAAAAAAAATGCGTACCAGTTCAAATATAAGTAAAGGATCCAGCTAGGCCTAGTTCCATTAATACCCCGCCACAATTTACCTGCACCCTGTAGGCCTAGGTGGCTGCTAGGTG
>JAIPMN010041417.1:0-10939 GCA_020650975.1 Apostichopus californicus
GACAGACTAATAGGCAAATCAAAGGTATTATAAATCTATAAGAATACTTAATATATAAGATAAATTGTAATTTGATATTCATGGTTCCTTATCACTATTATTATTATTAAATTTTTGAAATTACAAACCTTGGGTTTGAGTTGTTATTTTATTCGCCTTCAATTGGTATGAAGACACTCCATCTATCAGAGAAAGGAAAGAAGAATTCATTAATACCGCTGAAAAAATATACGCACTGTGTCGATGGCTTTAAGGCTATATGTCTACTTGTTGTAAACAGTCAAGGAGTCGTAATAGCTCCAAGAAGTAATCCTTCCCACACCACTCTTTACCTCCTTCTTTACCTCCAGATGATACAGTATACATTAAGCATAAGTAACGCTCACACCCCTCCCCCACCCCCGCCAGATGAACATCCAAAGAGAAACACCCTGGTAATGACATGTGACACAATATGGCGACACTTACCAGTCCAATAGTACATGTATTTGGTAGCTGTCTTGGTACCGGTTGGATCTGAAAGAAATATGAAAAAGAAATTGAAGTAATAATTAAAAACTATGTTTTCTTAAAAATCAATCAAAACTCCTTGATGTAAACAATCTATTTTTCTCACCTGTTAGAGTTTCCTCGGTGTTTTGGATCTGATCAGGGCCTGAAAAGAGATTCAAATTATGTTATATTTTTAAACAGCCAAGAATACTTTCATTACATAAATCTCAGATTTATTAACCCTTGAGTCGAAATTATAAAAGAAGTGAAATATTAATATTTACATTTTTTTTACATCATTTCAGTATTAACCATACTTTTCTTGCGCACAATATATAATTCATTTTCACTCAATACTCACCAGTTGAACTTTTGAAGGTATACTGGTAGTAAGTCAGGGTGTAACCTGAAAAATGGAAAAGGTGACTTTTCTCGTCAAAATGTTTTACCTACTGATAAATATTTAATACGGGACTGCAGAGACTTCGTCTTCAAAAGAAGGTATACCTAAATACTTCAATATAATGTAACCATATATTATAGCCTACCGACTACAGTGAGTGTTACTTTACCTTCAAATCTCGTTGTTGTGGTCTGTTGAGTGTGTTGGCCCTGAGTATCTGCAGCGTGAATAAAATTGGCTAAACTTTTAAAAATACAGTTAAAAACACTTGTTTGAAAACGATAGTTTGTTTTCTTTCCCTTTTTGTTTACTTTTTGGCATTTGACAATAAAACAAATTATTTCACTGAAGTGCCATGCATCTCACTAAAAGCATAGCGTTTATAAATATAACAAAGTCAGGAAAATGATGAAATACTGAATGGAAACAAAATATATCTTACCAGACCAGGTAGAGGTAGTATCATCTTGTTGATGCTTCTCGAAGGTAGCAGGGGTCATATACTGCTCGACTACAAAAAATTCAAACATTCAAGAAATATTTTGATGTTTATTTTAGAGCTTAATGAAGATACAAAATTGCCGATAATAATCTGTAATGGGGGTAAGGTGGTGAGGGAGGGGCATAAGGCCGCTACTCCTCTTACATCAGTAGGAACTTTTTCTTCTCGATATGTCACAGGATAAGGCTCGTTTTTTAGGGTTATACTTTTAATTCCATTAAATGAAAGTATATGTGATATGAACAGTTGGGACACTTTAAGACCACTTAATGCTTTAGAGTAGGATGCAATACGTGGAAACTGTGCACTGGTAATCATACGGAAAACTAAAGCTGCCATAAATAGTCAGCGTGTCAGTCACTAAGTAAAGACTAACATTTGTTCACCTTCTACACATCTATGGAAATCACATCAAGTTGATGATTTTAGTTGTTATGTCTTCTAAGACCAATTCACACTTAATACATGCAAGTAATTTTAGTCACAGTGCAAGTGCTTCAACATTCAGTCGGAAGGGAAGTGAAGAGGGGAAAGGGAGTGACGGAAAGAGAAGAGCATGTCATTGAAATGAGTGGAGAGGAGGTAAGGAAAGGTAAGAAAGGGCGTTGGATGAGGGGGTTTGGAGTATACAGAAGGTATACGGATAATACAAAGACCCAGTAGTTAATTAGAATTCTATCGAAATTAGTAAAAAAAAATACATATATAATGAGATCTTGCGTTAAGCTTATCAACTCACTGCGAGGTAAAGAAATGATCCCAAAGTCACAGGAATTTGGAATAAAATAGATTCTCTCAGGATCTGAAAGTATAAAGATTAAAATCAGTTTAACTGGCCGAACACGGATAGCATGCTCCATGAATAGTCTGGTCTGTCTTACACTTGATAATACTAATATATGTAAGCGTAACTTACCGTTCTTGTGATCGAGAGGAATACTTGAAGAAAGTCTGTGAAGGAGACACTCTGTGGACCAAGAAATAATAATAATAACTAAAGTTAAGATAGATGAAAGAAAACTAAAACTATCATACCGTCTTTGAAATAGTCTAACCGCCCGTTCATGTTCTATGAGTTAAATAAATATCATATGTGTATTTATTTCAATACAAGATCTCAAGTTTACAACTCACCTTCAAGGTTTGCCAGCCCAAAGTCAGGGTAGAGTTTTAGCTGGTCTTGAAGCGTGAGATCAAGATAACCTAAGTATAGGAAAAGAGAATGGTAATACTAACATGGTTTATACTCAATTTTGACTTTAATAAGTATAAATGTTTTCTTGGTTTATAACGAACGTATAAAAGTTTGGATATTCAGTATCCATCATGATAGCCTCTAAGTAGGAACAGAGAAGGTAATTAATAGTAGTATTGACTTATTTAATATGTCATCTCTCTATTTAAATGACCGTATATAATATGAATATTCATGAAGAGGTGATAAGCTTACTGTTGAGAAGATCTTCACGCATGGGCAGGGTTTGCTCTAAAAACAAAACAGAGAATGTATGATAGAGCCACATGAGAAGTAATGTAAATAACCATTTTGATGATTCAAGAAACGAACAAATACCCACAACCATACACACAGAAGAGAGCAAGTAAGGAAAGCGTTAACACAACAACTAACGAAACAAATTATGAAGAGAAACTTTGAGAAATACCTGATGGAAAGCAAAGGAGCGAAGAAATATTTTCTTCGGTCACGGGAAATTCCCGATTGAAGGGTTTCCGTTGTAGATCTATGTAGAAGTAATAAAAAGTATAACGATAACAAGAAGTCTATTCAAAATAAAACTAGCTTCGCTTGGAGACAGGAATAAAGATATTTTATCAATAATTTCAATATATTACGTTTTGTTGGGGGGGGGGGGGGTGGTGGAGAGGGCGGGGGGTCGTGCTATGTGAGTGTACGGTCGTCCTATCGTTTCCTTAATTACCCACCGGGGAAGGAAAAAGTATCAAAAAGAATCACACCACACCCGATTCTCAAAGCTCGGTTCATCTCCTTACCCTCCAAGCCCTGACCTAGTTAAGTACGCTCTAACCACCACTCCCACATCTCCTTTCGCCTTCCAGTACAAACAGTTTTACTGAACTTGCCAAGATATTATTCCTCTATTTAATGGATATCTTAATCACGTGATATAAATGCTCCACCATAATTGGATGACGTAATTTGACTTTGACCTACACCTTACCTTGAAACGGAGGACGGTACCCGTAACATCCTTCTGGAAGAATGTATTGAGCTGAGGATAAAGGAAAATATATCTGACTAACTAAGAACATGAATTCAGTTTCTTGTAATAACTTGCCTTATATTTTGGTTAGTATATGGAATCAGTAACATTGTATGCAGAGATCTGATATAAGTCTTGTTAGGCGTCATTATGGACAGTGTGTGTGTTGGGCTAGCTTTTTATTTTGGATATTATATGAAGAATAAACACTGTTGACTGAGATCAGTAATTCATGTTACCAAGATATATTGGACTCGTCAAGAGTAAGGAAGGGGTGGGGTGGGGTTGGGAGATTGAAAATTTGAATTGAAAGGGAGAGAAAGAGAGACCCAACCTACCTCCCCGTCGAACGAACTGAATATAGGGGACTTTTATGAACGCTTTATACAGCATTGAAAATTCAAATGATGATCGTTGGACAATCTTCTCTCGGTGGTCTGACTTCCCGATATTGACAATCGATGTTACATGCACCTACTTTAAAAACACTTAGTTAATGAAATACGTCACGTACACAGTAACGGTGGCCTAGCCATCCAGGGCCCAACAGCACCTCGTCCTTACCCCACCCCCTACACACCCCACCCTTACCCCGCCCGCTACATACCGTACCAAATTATGTGTTGAGATTTGCCTATTAAGTGATGTCATGTTTTATCTGATTCAACTGATTGGATCGTTTATGAAGCAAACGTAATATTTGAAAATCCCGTTATATAGGTATAACGCTTTATTCGGACTCACAGTTACCGTATAAAACACGGTAACAATAAAATCGTACACAAAATTAATATTATTGGCGTATGTAATATCCTGTAGGAATTGTACTCACAAGGGGGTTCATCAATTGTCTTATAAAGTTAGTATCATTCCTCAATACGAGAAATTCCAAACAACCCGAGGACATCCTTTTGTATAGCGCTCCACATAAAATGACGACTTAAAATGGAACAATAAACATATATTTTTTGGTCATAACTTACCTCGCCCATAGGCCAGGAATTTGGTGAACTTCCTAGCCATGTAAGAGGAAGCATAGTAGCTTGCCAGTGAGAATGTAAAGAACATCTTGAGAAATCGCACAATAGACTTATCTTCAACGAAGAGCAATTGCAATATAAACATTACATTACATATATAGCTTATAATGTTTATTGTCGTTGTCAATGTCATTTCTGTGTGACGTCACATGTAGTGTAACGCTCGCGCAATGATCACTCAGTGCGTTTCAACGAGTTACGCTACAAGATCTATTGTTGCGCTTCGAAACATATATATATACTATACAGAGACCTTTTATAGCGCATCGTTAACCGAATGCGCGCACGTATAGGCGCAAGTTGGCTCCATCGCAGTGTTGGTACGGACGCACTGCAACTGAAATCATACAGTAACAAACGTGTGTATCCTCGTGCGTGTACTGACTTCCCTGTTTGTGAATGGTATGAGAGTAATGGATCTAGCGCATCTTTGACGCTATACCGTTGTATGCTACTCTGGAGGCGAACTATGTGTCCTACGCATTCGCAATGATCACGCAGTGGCCTCCGCGAGTTTTACATTTTCCACTATCTGTTTCCGGTTAAAATTCACCACAGGAACCAGATTATTTTGACCTATTCAGAATTGCTGCTTTGTAGAGTTGTTGAGCGGAGTCTTCCGTGGATTTGAATATCTTACGCAATATATGTATGACACAGTACAATGAGCATACAGAGGGGGAGAAAGGACGTGATGTGAGCCTAAAGAAGCCAACTTCATAATAGCAGGGGCGTATCCAGGATTTTCTAACCCGGGGGGCGCGAATGACTATCTAAGCGGAGCGCCGCCATCGGTTGGCGCGCAGCGAACAAGAAAATTTCTGGTTTTGACACCCCCAGATCACCGGAAATGGCACATCTCGGGCTTGAAAATTACCAACTAGATGTTCACTTTTGCCTGAGTAAACCAAGTATTTTCCCAATATTTTTTTTCCATCCATAACCTTTTTGAAGATTGTCACCAGTCACACATCATGTTCGACCTCATCGCATCTCTTGTGGATCATTGTTTTTGTAGGTGATTCTACGTCGCGGCCCACAATACCCGTCAGCCCCACTTTTCAAGGTTTTAAGCCATTATTCGTTTAGAATTTGAAAATTCATACATTAGTGAGAGAGGAAAAATGGAAACGTCAAAAATGGAGTTGTCGGTGTAAGCTAGGGGTAGGCTGAGGCGCACGCCCCTTCCGAAATCCTCGATCCGTCATTGGCTACCCTGTGTATATAATAGGGATCAGCGCTGTATTTATGTCACTGTTCCTCTTTCTCTTCCCGGTGTCTTGGCGTTTTTCTTCTGTTCCCTCCTTTTTCTCCTTTTTCTCCTTTTTCTCTTTCTTCTTTTTCTTTTCCCTTCCTTCCTCTCCTCCTTCTCTTTCCCCCCTCTTTTCCCCTTTATTCTTCTCTCTTTTCTTCTCTCCTCTTTTTCTTACCCGGGGGGCGCGCGCCCCCAACGCCCCCCTGGATACGCGCCTGAATAGAGGATACGGGGTACCCCACTCACCCTCCCATCCACCCTCCACCCTCTCCAATCCCCTCTCCCCTTCTCCCCTATACCTCCCCTCAAAAAATATTCGACATGAAATGGTGCATTCTGAGGCATATTTAGACTATTAATGAGTTTTATAATTAGTTTTGGTCTTAGTTTATGTTTTTATCTGGTGGGGTGAAAAAGGGGGATGTACACCCCTCATCTCCTGGATCGGAGCTAGAAAAATAAACAATCAAGTCATCCCTCTATATTCTCATATGGTTATCCATCGAAATTAAGAATTGTTGCGGCAATATATAAAAAATGTCAAAGTTTTGATATGATAGTATGTCCGAATTAACGGGATAAAACTACAAATTTCGAACAAAATGTCCAAAATTTGACATACATCGTCAAACTTTTGACATGAAACGTCACAATGTAATGGTTAAACTCATTTTGGAGGTTTATTTGTAGAAATTCTCATTGAAACCGTCAACATTCGCAGATAAAACATTGAAATTTCAACATAAACGTCGGAATTTTATAATCATCACATTTTTTAATACAACGAAATATATGTCGGAAGTTTGGAATAAAAGAACTTCTGAGATAAAATATCAAACCTTCGAGATATAAAACATGGACTTTTCGACAAAAGCGTATAAGAATAAGGGGGAGATAATTGGTGTTTGATTTCATACTTTGATTCTCTGATTATTACATGAAATTAATATGTTTTGGTATATAGAGTTATCAGAGAGTAAGATATAATTATCGATCTATCTATGAGTGAAAGAGCTCAAAGAAATCTTGGCTTCGTCATTTATATTCATAATTTCAACATTTCTCTGTGTATGTTGGGCAGATTGATACATTGCTGTTAACAATCGATCTCATTATAAAATAGTTCTACGGACACATATGAACAGCATTGTACTAACCACTCTAACATGCATTAGAAATCATGAAAATAGCTGCAACTTCCATCAAAATCCATCAAAGATTCTTTGAAAAGAGGAAATTACATTATTCAATTATATATGTGGGCTTGTAATTAACATACATCCCTGATAAAGTTCTCGTCAAATTTTAGATCCCTTATTTGAAACAAAACAATTGTTAGTATAAACAAATATTCTTCCTGTTTTTTTTTCAATTTGAAGGAATTAGACTCCACGGTAGTCGTTGAGAAAGCAGAGATGAATTCCCAAATTCGAAATATGTGACAGATTCATGAGACTCACTCTTCTGTACACATCTTATCAAAGTTCAGTGCGTCGTGTGACACTTGATGGTCGTCTTAATAAAACATACGATGTCTGAATTTGGGTCAATATAGAGATATGATATACTATACTAGTCCGTTCGAAAGGGAGCAGACACTATACACATGATATTGGTAAGGTGTATAGTAGCGATCTACATTGTTTACTTTTAGGACTTTTGATTTGAGAAACTGGATATTCTGTCGTTCAGTTTTGCGCCAGATGTCGAGCTTCAAGCGCCCAATCATACTCAGACTCAATAAAGAATGACTTCTGTAAACGTATCATGAAAACAGATGATATAATCTGACGAAACTAATTTGTGATTAAACTTCACTTCAGCTTCAGCCCTTCATAAAGGGAGTATTTCTTTTGCAATCTAAAATGTCTTGAATGAATCAATAATAGAAGCGTAGGATTTAGCTTATTGTTCATCTGATATGTCAAGAATCCCACATTGTCTGCTCATTAAGTACGAACTTAGAAGAGACGAATTGCTTCCTGCTTTCATTTTAGGAGTTTCTTTTCTTCTTTGGTGTGTAGTTCAAGCTAAGTTTAAATTGTTTGATGTTAAATTGTAGTCCGATAGCTCAGTGGGTGTAGCACAGGACTACGAAGTTGATATCTAGGGTTCGAGTCCTACCAAAGATGTACGAACGTGAGAAAATAGTATTTTGACTTTTCCCTCTTTTTTTCCAGTCTCGTCTTTAAGTATTATTTCTGGAGTTAGTTTTCTAGCTGATGTGTTGGTTAGCGCGACGGTGTAAGCGAAAGACCTTGCACTGCTAATCGAGTAAACCGTAGCTAGGGTTCGAGACAGACTGGGACATAATATCTCCGGCTGTAGGTATGGTGCTTTTTGCGGCCTAGGATCCCGCGCCATATCTCCCTTGTTGTCGTAAACGAACCCGGGAGGATGCGAGGAGGGTCGGTCTCCTCCTAAAAATTAACCTACGGAAGCTTACAAGTGCCATCACAAATTAAATATATTTACAAAACTATTATTTCACCAGCGCCATCTCTTCTATTTTAAACACGACGAAAGGAAAGGTTTGCAATCTGATTGATAATATTCATTTTTAGTGCATATTGGTCACGTGACGTAACTTTTCGTAAATTATTGTTCGCAAAACTGATAGAAAAGTACCGTTTCGTTTACCTTTTGAAAGGGACTCGTAATACTTCAAACTTTGATATTATAAATTTTGAGTAAAGCGAAGTTGTGAATATATACATTTACATTTTCACGGAGTTTTTTTCACCAACATAGCTCGCTTCTTCTAAGATTTTAAACTCTACAGGGGCCATTTTAGAATCAGAGATGGATGTCCCAATTGAAATATGACAACTAATAGTATGAAGAACTATTCTTTCCGTTTTTCTTACTTTGAAGGATTTTAGACTCCACGGTAGTTGTTGAGAAGTCAGTGATAATCATCAGGATGTACTATTTGTAATCTATAACAAATTCATGCCATTTTTTTTTAAACAAGCAATAATTATTATAAACGAAAGCTCTTATATTTCTCACTTTGAATGAGTTTTAAAGTCAGGTATCAACGTCAGAATGTCATATTTGAAATGTGGGACGAATTCATGAAACTTCATTTTGTGCCTCAAATGAACATTTTTCTAAACCTTGTCGGTTTATTCATTTTCATTTTCATTTTCATTTTCATTTTCATTTTCATTTTCATTTTCATTTTCATTTTCATTTTCATTTTCATATTATTATTATTATTATTCTTATTGAGGACATTTAAACTCCATGGTAGTCGTTGTGAAGGCAGAGATGAACTCCCAACATGTGAAATCTATTACATATTCACGAGACTCTTCTTTAAAGAATCAATGTGGTTTAAGTCATTTTTGAGTCAAAATTGAAAACCTTTAAAATCTCTCTAATAATACAACTTTGCGATACAGCGATGTTTAAGCCACTACGGTATAAACTCGATTCATACACTATGTGTTCCTTATATCATAAGAACAGGATTTTGCGTTACTTACCGGGAAGGTGTGACGGTGTTATAAAAGTGTGAACAAAAAGCTTAAGTTAAATGGACAATTTTGTTGCCTTTTAATCAGGATCACTTGTTTATTATCTCACTATTGAAATTTTAAGGTTCTGTCAAAATGTTAAGATCTTTCTCTGCAATTTTGCAACAATCTATCCTCTTGCTGCACAATGTTGAAATATTGACATTCTGATAAGAGCGTAATTCATCATATTTTACTCCAAAAAGATTATTAGATTTAGGAATGTTTCATTTGTTGCAAATTGTTCAATATATTATTGCTGTATTCAATATTATGTTGAAGTGAGGATGACTTTCCGGGGAAGTCTTGCGTTTGATGTGATTGTTTTGTATTATGTAATAGTTCTAGCGTTTTCGCTGCATTAGGCAGTACTTAGGAAAGGACGATTTTGTTACTGTGTTTATACGTCATGCTTGTTTGTGAAAGGAGCAACCGAGTCCGACGCAAGTACTTGGTCAGTTGTTTATATCTTTATTTTAAGCTGTATCTGTCTGTTATACGCCGATCAAAGTACCCGTTTATTGTTGCTATGTTATATGTTAGTCCTGGAAAGAAATGATATTTCAGTTCACCGATAGCCTACTTATTAGTTTGGTACTATGTCTTGTGTTTGTATATACCCTCCCTTCCTTCTCGCTTCCTCACACTGGCCGTACCTGAGCAATTAATCATTTTGTTGTAAATTGCTACTATATTTACCGTCGTAAAGGTCTTAACATTTTGACGACACCTTATACATGATTCCATACAGTAAAGATCTTAACGTGATTTATCGTTATTCAGTTGCATTGTTTATGTACGAGACGTAATAGCGTCAGTTTCTAAATACAGTAATATCATGAAAGTACTAGTACTACCGTCATTATCTTGAGGAGAATTTGAATAAGAAGGATAATCGTGGGGAGTTGTGAGCATATATAGGCTTATATTAATACATAAATTGTGAGCATATACAGGCTTATATTGATATATAAATTGTAAACATGTATAGGCTTATATTGATATATAAATTATTAACATCTATACACTTATGTTAATGTATAAATTGTAAGATAATCTAGGCTTATGTTAAGGTATAACTTGTGAGCATATATATGCTTATATTGATATATATATTATGAGAATATTTAGGCTTATATTAATATATAAATTGTTAGTATATATAGGCTTATATTTTAAAATATGAATTGTGAGCATATATAGGCTTATATTGATACATAAAATTGTGAGCAAATATAGGCTTATATTTGAATATATATATATATTGTGAGCATATATAGACTTATATTGATATATAAATTATAAGAATATAAAGGCTTATATTAATATATAAATTGTGAGAATATTTAAGCTTATATTAATATATAAATTGTGAGCATATATAGGCTTATATTGATATATATATTGTGAGCATATAAAGGCTTATATTGATATATGAATTGTGAGCTTAATTAGGCTTATGTAAATGTATAATTTGTGAATA
>JAIPMN010041421.1:0-11028 GCA_020650975.1 Apostichopus californicus
TTTGGTATATGTGAATGCGGAATTTTATTTAGAACACAACCATTACTGATTTGTTAAGAGGGAGATCAAAATGGTGGAAAAGTGAGTGCAAAATTTTATAAAATATTTAGGCCATTGGATGCTTCTTATACTTTGCAATATTAAAGCAACACACAAAATTTGGCAACTATTTGTTCTTAGTTTCTGAGCTTACAAGCTGCTAACTTTTACAAATATGGCATTAGTGAATGCGAAATTTTATTAAGAACACAACTATTACTGATTTGTTAAGAGGGAGATCAAAATGGTGGAAAAGTGAGTGCAAAATTTTTTTCAAAAATTTAGGCCAGTGAATGCTTGTTGCACTTTGCAATATTGGAGCAACACCCAAAATTTAGAAAGGATTTTTTTCTGATTTTCTGAGCTTACAAGCTGTCAAAATTTGGTATTAGTGAATGCAATATAGTCTCAATAGTGCAATAAGTGCTATTTTGTTTGGCAATGATGTCTATATAATGAAAATCTAGGCCAACAGTTCTATGAAAAGTGATGCGAGATGAATGTTGCATGGCATACAGCTCAGACAAAAAAGTATGTGTTCCTTAATCAATAATTTTGGCTGTCAAATTTTCAAATGTGACATAAATCAATGTAAATTATTGTTAAGAACACCAGAGATGCAATTTCCCATGAAATGAGGTAAATTTCAAGAAAAAGTAAGGGCAATATTTTTATCTTAATTTAAGCTATGGTGATTAGTTTGACACTAGTGCACATGTATAGCAAATACTGCACAGTGATGATACCTTGTTTGATGACAGTATTAAAGTCTTGATAAATTGGTATGACCCAAGCTTGCTTCTATTTTCGGATGTAGGGTGGTTTATTTAGGTGCAAATTACTACTCAAAATTGCAGAAAAAGAAGGGGAAAATTTGACCTAATTCTTGTGGTGCTATTTTCACATTGTCAACAGAGTAAAGACTGCAAAATTCACAAAGCCATTGAAATAATTTTTCATTACTTCTGAGGAGAGAAAGTTGAAGTTAAGTACAGGCTTTACTTTAATAGGCATTGCATCGAGTCAGTTGGCAGTCTTATGTCAGTTCTATTCTAAGTACAGTAGTTCATTTCACTGATTGCCTGTAATTTAGTAATGCACAGTGTAATGTTGTCCTTAAAAAAAACAATAAGTAACAGATTTGGATTAATTCCTGAGAATGCCAAGTAGGTACAATATAGCTGTACTACACTCATAATGTAGGTCATATGGCATTAAGCAGGAGAAAGGAGTGAAAACATTAACTGTTTTGAAAAATATGTCGATTTCTACTTTAAAAAAAGTCTACGAAAGTAACGTGTTACTGTGCAGTGTATAGATAGATATATAGATATTTTATTCAGCCACTGATCATAAAAATACAATGGAAATTGGGTAAAAACAAGAGCTCAAAAATCAAAACGAGTACAAAACTAAAAACAGATTCAAAATATAAATGGATACCAGGATGAAACTATTCCTCTCAATTTTGTGACAGTAAAGATTACAGACATCACTTTGTGTAAGTAATGATACACAATATCCTGCTCAATCGTCTAAATATGTAGTACATTAATTAACTACATAGTGAAGACCGCCATTTATTAGCTGTCACTTAGCACACAGTGTAATGTATGTAATTGCTATGCACATGGATTAAACATAATCATCGCTACCCATTGCATGAGAAAGCATTACCACATGTATGTCAACCAGTGTAAGAACAATGGTCTGTCTGTTAAAGGCCTTTTTGGTTTTGGCGATAATCGTAACCTTTGCATTTATGATGGCGTATGAATGTGTGTGTGTGTTCGCTTGTATGTGTGTG
Source organism: Apostichopus californicus (assembly GCA_020650975.1). NCBI lineage: Eukaryota > Metazoa > Echinodermata > Holothuroidea > Aspidochirotida > Stichopodidae > Apostichopus > Apostichopus californicus. Next base: position 1,847 of record JAIPMN010041421.1, read on the forward strand.
TGTGCGTTTGTTTTGCTATCTGACCGAGGACTTGAACAAAAGAATTTCAGGTCCTAGGTTGTGATTTCTAAAGAATCACCACGTCCTCGGAAGAATGCTATTGTATGGGGTATTGTTAAGGTTAGGGTACGTGGATTTGAACAATGGAAAATACAATGGGGTCCTCGGTCTGAAAGTAATGCAAACATGCGTGTGTGTGTGTGAGTGCGTTTGTGACGCCCAGCTTGTAAACACGATATCTCAAGAAGGAATTGTCGGACCAATTTCATACTTAATGTGTAGAAGTACCACATTGAGTACAATAAGCCTATCTTGGAGAATCATGGGGAGACCTCATATTTGGTGTGTAGGAGTACCACATTTAGTACAAGAAGCCTATTGTTCCTTGTCGAAGTCAAAGGTCATTTGGAGTCACCAGGGGTCAAATTGTGAAAACCTTGTAAATACAATACCTCAAAATGGGAAGCATGGGCAGACTTCATATTTAGTGTGTTGAAGTACACATTGAGTACACATAGTCTATTGCTTTTGGTGGAGGTCAAAGGTCAATTTGGGTCACCAGGGGTCAAATTGTGAAAACCTCGTAAACACGATATCTGAAATAGGGAATCATGGGGATACCTCATATTCGGTGTGTAGGAGTACCTAATACTGTAAAAGAAGCCTATTTTCGGTGGAGGGCAAAGGTCATTTGGGGTCACCAGGGGTCAAATTGTGAAAATATTGTAATCGTAATATCTCAATACTGGAAGCTTGGGCCGGCCTCTAATTTAGTGTGTAGAAATACCACATTGAGTTAAAGAAGCCTATTGTTTTTGGTTGGAGTCAAAGGTCATTTGGGGTCACCAGGGGTCAAATTGTAAAAGCTTGTAATCACGTTATCTCAAGAAGGAAAGCTTGGGAGGACCTCAAATTTAGTGTGTAGAAGTACCACATTGAGTTAAAGAAGCCTTTTGTTTTTGGTGGAGGTCAAAGGTCATTTTTGGTCACCAGGGGTGAATTGTGAAAACCTTGTAAACACGATATCTGAAGAAGGGAATCATGAGGATACCTCATATTTGGTGTGTAGGAATACCACATACTGTAAAAGAAGCCTACTTTTGGTGGAGGGCAAATATCATTTGGGGTCACCAGGGGTCAAATTGTGAAAACATTGTACACATAATATCTTAATACTGGAAGCTTGGGCCGACCTCTAATTTAATGTGTAAAATTACCACATTGAGTTAAAGAAGCCTATTGTTTTTGGTTGGAGTCAAAGGTCATTTGGGGTCACCAGGGGTCAAATTGTAAAAGCTTGTAAACACGATATCTCAAGAAGGAAAGCTTGGGAGGACCTCAAATTTAGTGTGTAGAAATACCACATTGAGTCAAAGAAGCCTTTTGTTTTTGGTGGAGGTCAAAGTTCATTTTGGTTCACCAGGGGTAAATTGTGAAAACCTTGTAAACACGATATCTGAAGAAGGGAATCATAGGGATACCTCATATTGGGTGTGTAGGAGTACCTCATACTGTAAAAGATGCCTTTTTTTGGTTGGATGCAAAGGTCATTTGGGGTCAAATTGTGAAAACATTGTAATCACAATATCTCAATACTGGAAGCTTGGGCCGACCTCTTATTTAGTGTGTAGAAATACCGCATTTAGTTAAAGAAGCCTATTGTTTTTAGTGGAGGTCAAAGGTCATTTGGGGTCATCAGAGTTTGAAACGTGAAACCCTTGCAAACATGTACACCCTAACTATACATTACGTCACATTCACAAAGAAAACTACATCATCGAAACCACAAAGCATTTTTGCATTCTGGTTAAACATGTCATCAGGCCACACCATGTACTAGTAAATTATGTCTAACAGGATTTATAAACCCAGGAAACTTCGTTTAGAGTTATAGTTGCTTTCTGGTCACTTCGCCCAACAACCATTTCGCCCAACTGCCATTTCGCCCAACCAGCCTGGTCATTTCGCCCAACCAGCCTGGTCATTTCGCCCAACCTTGTTGGTCATTTCGCCCAACCATTTTTTACTCATATTTCAGTCAGAATAATATTACTTTTTCTATTTCACTAGTTCATTTTGATTTATTTTGGGTTAAATTACTTCGTGGTAGGTAAATAAAGTGAGGTCCGCTCGATACCGATCGGAGTCTGGGCAGTTATATCGGGTATAATGGGGATATGACAATACTTTAGGCGGTTACGCATACAATGGAAGTTATTTCCTTACACAAACAAAGGGGAATCGGTCTCCATAAAAACCTATCAAACCTAACCCCTAAAACACTGATCCATCCTACCGACTGTAACCACGACTTCAAGTTTCCTTATTATTCGGTTCGTATCCTGTAACGTTAACAATCCCGAACGTTTCCTTATTGAAGTATAATATTTAATCAAGGTTGGGAATGACCAGGCTGGTTGGGCGAAATGACCAGGCTGGTTGGGCGAAATGACCAGGCTGGTTGGGCGAAATGGTAAGGTTGGGCGAAATGGCAGTTGGGCGAAATGGTTGTTGGGCGAAATGGTTGTTGGGCGAAGTGACCAGCTTCCTTATAGTTGATAAGTTCGCATAGTTTTCAATAAATAAATGTTTCACGTGCATTCTTTTTCATGAAGCTGTGTAAAGCTCATAGTGCAGTAGCTGCACATAAAATTTAGTGTATACACCAATCTTAAAAGAATTCTTGACAGTGCACATGGACTTTGATTATTCAGGCATTTAAGCAGCAGCACATGTGGTTTAGCTGTGCAACTTACACGCATTTAACCATATCTTCCAGCCTAAAGTGCTTCTAAGTTAGTTGTGTACTCATTCTGTCCATGTCTATTGCAATATTGTAGGAATAAATAAATGAATCTGTAATTAGAAACCCGTGTAAAATACAACACTTCGTCAATATTTGACATAGTAATTAATATGTTAACTCATGTAAAACAACACTGTTAATAACTAAGGAAAATGCAAGAGGTAAGAAGGGGGTAGGGAGAGGGTGATTTGTGTGTGTTTTAATGTTACTGACCACCTACATTGCCCAGAGTAGAAGACATTTTAAGTAGTTTATGTCCATGATCATATTCCCACTCAATCATGGGTCATAATGAAGTGTTCATTGGTTAAAGTTGGAGAATAATGTTTAGCTCAATAAACTATCATTTTAGGTTGGTGGCGCCATGAATAAATCTACAACAATCTGACTGATACAGCTTCATGTATTGAAGGATGTTCCTGTACAGCTTAAATGTCAATCCATCCAATTGTCAGCTTTTAATACTTTAAATTTATTCTGAAATAAATATATTCCATTGTAGTTGAAGGAACTCAGATAAACCACAGTCAAATTATTAACACCTTCATCATAATAAAATAAATCCCTTCTATGAATATGTGTTGCTGTCTCAATGCCTCAAATTTATACTTCTATTTTGTTTTATGGTCTGCTACCACCAGTATATTTATTTGATTTAATATTTTGTTTTATCCTTTTTGTTATAGAGTGACATCTTTACTTTTCCTAACCTCCTGATGTGCTCAGAGTCATTGATTGAGAAAAAAGACTGTAAGAAGCTACTTGCCTACTTTGAAGTTCCAGCTAAGAAATCAAAGGGCTTTATAAAGAGTGATACACCCTTTTCATCTCTTGTGCACCATCTCATAGAGGCAGGGAAGGTTGTTTATGATGACATCAACTATTTAATGACGGCATGCTCTGACGAAGGACTGAGTAAATTGATGGTAGTATTGACCCTCTATCAACAAGCTCAAGGTATGTTTATATCAGAGAGCTTAAAAGTTAAATATGCTATGAATTGGAAAACATTCACATGCATTGCCCACACAAAGAATAGATGCAATTTTAGGTAATATATCATTGTATTAACTTAACTTTATTAACACATTATTGATAGGAGAAAGACCCTCCATCAATACCATTTGATACAAATAATGTGGTAAATAAGTTGGGAAAAAATCTAATAACAGCATTGGCCTGTAAAATACTTCAAACCCAGAAAGAGAATCCAATTCAGATGTTCAGAAGCATAATTATTCCACACTATATGTTTTATTCAATGTCAAGGTCTAACATTACAGTCAAATCTTTGAATAAGTCTGCAACTTATAATGGGATATACTTAAAAGTTTGATTTGGGATATGTTCAGACAAGATTGGTAAAATTTGGGAATTTCCTTTCCATTTGAAATTGATAATTTAATGTCTTTGATCGATTGGAGGATCATTGAAGGGACTTGACTTTGTTCAACTGCTCAGAAGCAGGGCCAAAATCAGGACCAAGGAAAGTGAAAGATTTACAGTGTTACCTCAAATAACATGCTAAAGTTAGACCAAAATGTGAGCTCACTAAATTTGGTGCAAGTTTGTCACAATATTTTCCTGGAAGTTTACCGCATACATTATTAAGATACATTGAACTGTGTTATTTACATAACTAAATCTCTTAGGTAGAAGACAATCTTTAACCATATTTGCATCTCATATGTTTGTTTCAGATTCAAAGTTTTCCAAAACAGTACTAAAGGATCAACTAAAGGCATTAGAAGGCAAAAGAAAGGAACTCTATCACAAACTAACTGAATCAGAAGATGAAAAACAACAGCTCACTGGAAGACTAAATACAACAGAGGAGGAAAGACTACAATTGAAAGATACATTGAAGGCAACAGAGGAGGAAAGACAACACTTCAAAGATGCATTGAAGGCAACAGAGGGAGAAAGACAACAGCTGACTGGAAGACTAAAGACAACAGAGGAGGAAAGACAACAATTCAAAGATGCATTGAAGACAACAGACAAAGACTTCAGACAAACATTGAATACAGCTGAGAACAAACTGAAGACATTGAAGGATGAGAAGGAAGAATTACTTCAGCAGCAGAAAGAGGTTAGACTTCACATAGCATGTGATTATAGATATCTGATGACCAGGTTACCTGACTTGGGTCATGAGAAATATATTTAATATACACAAGATGACCATTCTGTTTGATCTAGTGGTGTTAACGTGAATTTGTAGTTTACCATTTGCAAATACAACATGTATTTTCAGAAATTAGGGAATGTTTATGATGTTCAACAGTAGAGGTCTAATGATAAGCATATTAACAGCTCTTTGTCTCAAGGTTTTTTGTGTGATATGTAGTTCATATGATGTACTTTGTAGTATTTACATGTTAATAGAGGTCAAATGTCATTGGGGGTTAAGCAAGGTCAATCAAAGTATGTAAAGGTAAGACAATCAAGAAGTGGAAATTTGAAAAAGATCCTTCTAGGCGTGAAACTTTCACATCACAAGTACAAGATCTATACTGTATTTAAATCTTTAAGTTCTACACCTAGAATACAGGTCTCTCTTGATTCCCACAGGTAAAAATATTTAATCCCTTTATATCAGTGACAGATCTTTCAGAGGGATGCAATGTATTGTGGAATGTTTTGTTTATATGGAAGTTCTCTACTAAACTGAAGTTATACCACATTGTCCCAAGTGTTTAAGTTAACTAGCAAAACTATGTATGTGCTATTGCACAATATGTAGTAGATTAAATCATATTATGGGACTCATTGACCATCAAAACATAAAATTAATAAAACAAATTGATATAATTGAACGTATGTCCTTCAATGTGATAGGCCTTCATTCATTTTTCAAAGGCAGTTGTTCGGCCACCATTCCTGGAAGTTTCTTTTGGAAGTTAGGTTACTGTTCTCTGCATTAATTTACTTTGAACATGTCATTTCTCTGAGAAATGTGCAGTTACATCCTCAAGTAAAGATCTAAATATTATCAGTTCAGCCTGCCTGAAAATAAATGTGACGAAATTTGTCAACTTGGAGAATATGTTCCCTTTAGACATGAGATACTTCAATGCTAGTATTAATTTTAATATGTTGCAAGTAATCACTGGGAGGTGCATCCCGCTTGTCTCTTTCACTGTATGACAGGAGCTGGAAGAGGCTAAATCAAGTCTGAGAGCTACAAAAGATGAACTTGTGCAGTCTCAACTGGAATATGCCAAAGAATCCATGGCCTTACAAGAGGTCTTGAAGCAGACTAGGACTAGGGAAGCCTTGAATCAGCAAGAATTGGTAATGCCCCTTTCATTCTTTCCCAGATCGGGTGACGGTTTGGAACGATCCATAGCGCGTATTCAGGACGGGTTGTTACGGGTCCAGTAAGGATTACTACGGCATTGTTACGGTTTAATAAGGATTGTTACAGATAGATTCCCGGGTGTATCCCGTATATGAACAGATAACTTTCGGGTTCCACTATGGTTTTCTACTGGCTGTTGCGTATCAATGGCGGGTTATTACCAACCCTTCACAACATGTTCCAACCCGTAGCAAGTTGTATCAAGCCGTAGTGCATACGTACCAATACTTGGCGCGATCTGTTTGTATGTGTATGTAACAACAGATCACATGATCACGGCTTACTAGGTCCGCTACATAGGGTTGCTTCATATCGTCTACGGGTTGTCTACGAGTTGCTACGGGTCCTCCTACAGGGTTTTTGATCCCTGGTTAGACTCGAAAGTGTTTAAACATGTTCAATACTTTTCCACGTATCTGAAGGCCGCTACGGATCGGTATGGGTGCCACAGATAGCTACGGAACATCCCGGTTCATGGCAGATCAGACCACGGATAATGTGCCGGATGTACCGATCAGCCAAGACCGGGCGGGTGATCTGGGAAAATGTGAAATGTGCTGTAAAAGTATGATTAAGTTTAGTAAGTGAATTATTACTATAGAACAGTGTGTATGTGTAGCCAGTATACCACCAGTAGACAAGAAGTTTGTGTTTATGAAGTAAGCATCATATTGTGACTAAATTATTAATGCTTTGAATTTATGATAAAATATTCCACAGTTGAAGGTATTACAAGGTGAAAACATAATCTTGAGCTTTACAGAAAATTGTTCAATGAGATAAAAAATGTTCTAAATTCATGCACCATTAGATTACATGTAGTGTGAATTATGTATGAGTACATTTATCATGCTAAAATCAGTTGTTTGTATCAGCTGAAGACATAACAGGTGTAACTTGACAGTTGATACTGTAGATAGGAAAACAGGTTCTTTTTGGTTACTTGCCATAGGCAGGCAAATAACCTATGCAGTCAAGTTGGCTTGTTCGTGTACGTGGGTGCGCAAGTGTGTGCTGTGTAGATGTGACGCCCTAGCTTGTAATACAATATATCAAGATCGGTAACTTGCAGTTGTCATATTTGGCATGTGGCTTCCCCACAATTCGTAAAAAACAACCATATTGGTTTTGGTGGAGGTCAAAAAGTAATTTCGGGTCAACAGAGGGCAAAATGTGATAATCTAAAAATCTCCAGAACCTGAACATCAAAGGATTTCATTTGCATTCTAGGATAGCCTTTTGTAGTTGAGAAATTTCGTTCAAAATTTGGTGTACGTCAAGCGTTCATTTAAGGTCACCAGGGGTAAAAAATATCTTCAAAATAGGAAACTTTGTTGGTTCTATTTTGTGGCTTCCTTAAAATGAATACAAGAACCTTACTGCTTTAGTGGACGTCAAAGGTCATTTGGGGTCATAAAAGGTCATATTCTTTAAAGCCTTATAAACAAACCTTGTAAACATGATAAATCAAAATGTGTTACATGACATAGCTCATATCTGGCATGTGTCTTCCTTATAGTGAGTACAAGAACCCTATTATTTTGGGTGGAGGTCAAGGCAAGTAGCCACTGGGAGGTGTTTCCCTCTGGTTTATAGTTTCAGTTCATCAAATAAGATATCTTTTATATGTAATTTATTTGCAGGCTTCATATGCATCTGTTACGGGGGAAGAAACCCTACTTGAAGAGTGTGAAACTTCAGATGTATTACAGGAATCAATTTTGGCAGGTAGGATCACAATGAAAAAATAATTACTGTTGCTCAATGTAAATATCAAGCAGGCAGTACAATGTTTCCTTATATGTCTTTTTGTTGTTAAATAATCCAACCTGCAGATCTTCAAAGCTGTCAGGGGAGATGTAGGAAGAGGGACAGGGGAGTCGGGGGGGGGGCTTTAGTTGATTTAATTAGTGTAGATGCATTGTTATACTGTCAATTATGTTGAGATATTGAAAGTCAAGTGAGCTGTGAACAGGTGTAAATAAATCAAGGTGTATCACAGAAACAAGTAAAATCTGTTTTAAAAGGATAGTCAGGAGATAAATTAATTTGTGACATAATATGCCAGATGCAGACTTGGTACGGAAATGATTGTATAAGATGTGTAATCTACCTTGTTAATCTATTCCTGGTTCTGGTGGATCTTCTTTCTCACCTGAGATCATTGAAGCTATAGACTGGTACTAATTTACTACTAAAGTTATTCCTTACTCTTCTGTGTATTGATGAGTGTTTATGAAGATGGAAACAATAATTGTAGGTTTGTGTCCATGTTCACCTGGGTTTAATCATCAAACTTCTATGAAACTTTAAATGTTGCACTATTCCTCTGGTAGTCATGTGATCACTATCTAACACAAGCAAAATAACACATCCAGGTATCTGTTGTATATCTGAAACAATTTTTGTACAATTAAAGTAAGTTCATTTGTGGGTCGATCATAGACATATTAGGGAAGACTAGACCACTTTAATATGTCAATTATGGGATGTTTAAAAAAAACACAACAACCACGGAGGGTCATGTGATGTGCTTCATGGTTAGACTTATAACTTCTATCATATTTATTGTATAAATGTATCCCTTCTACAACTAATGTCATCATCAGATAACTGCCACAGTCCTGAAAAAAAACTTAGCAAACCCATAATTTTAGCAAAGTGATGCACTTATCAATGTTTACTGCAATTTGTCAATTGCAAAGTTGCTAGCTCCTTAAAGTGGTCCTGCCATGGGGGTATTCCAGGTTAATGGATAGCTAATTTGGAGGATTTGTTTTCCAAAAATAAACTTTTATTTCATAAAACCTAGTCGTTCGCGAGAAAATTGTAAAAGAAATTGGCTACTTTACGTAACCTTGTAAAAAAAAGTGAAATCAGCTGAAGTACGCGCTGACGTCATGTCGTGAACGATGGAGGTAAACAACACTCGCACTCTTCGTTGAGTTCGTGTGGTTTATGGTGTAAGCGTGGTTGTACATCCTCCATTTTGTAGCTATTCTGTCTTCAAAT
>JAIPMN010041421.1:11038-30405 GCA_020650975.1 Apostichopus californicus
TAAAACCTAGTCGTTCGCGAGAAAATTGTAAAAGAAATTGGCTACTTTACGTAACCTTGTAAAAAAAAGTGAAATCAGCTGAAGTACGCGCTGACGTCATATCGTGAACACTGGATGTAAACAACACTCGCACTCTTCGTTGAGTTCGTGTGGTTTATGGTGTAAGCGTGGTTGTACATCCTCCATTTTGTAGCTATTCTGTCTTCAAATTTACACTGATTGATTAAAATGCCAAGGCGTTTTGTTGCTGGAGGTTGTAGCAATGTAAGTTCTGATAGAATAAGCCTTCATCAGTGGCCAAAGGATGTAAAAACTCAACGTCTTTGGACCCGTTTCGTGCAGCTCACTAGGGCTGACTTCAAAGGGAAATCGAACTACAGTGTTATTTGTAACGAACATTTTTGATCAATGCTTTTCCTAATTCGATCGTTATAAACGAGATTTAAGTGGTGGGAGACTAAGACTGCCACTTATACCCGGATCAGTACCCACAATAAAGGTGCCAGAGAGTGTCGTGAGTGGAACTGCAAGTAGCCCTGTACCAGAAGTGGAAGTAGGACTAAGCCCCAACTTGGTTAGGCCTAACGTTACTAAAACTTGAATAGGAACAAGTACTTCAAGTAGGCATGCTATTCCCACAAAGAAGCCAAGACTTTCTTCAGAGCGCCGTGCTAGAAAGGAGGTACGATTGTTGTGGTCAAACGACTCATACTCTTAATCTTTCTTTTACCCTCTGTTGAATTATGAAAAAAAGATCTAGGCATAGGGGCCTACAATTTAAAACTACATTTAATCAAAAACTGTTGAGGAATGAACTTCAGTCTGAAGCATGTATAGCAGAGCTTCCAACTGACCCGCATTTCGCGGGTTGGACCCGCATTCTAACACCCAAACCCGCTGACCCGCGCAAGCGTCCGAAAAACCCGCATTGTAATTGTCAAGTATACATAAAAAAAATTGCATCAAATTTTGACTTAGCAACCATCATTTCTTTAGCATTTAGCATAATAGAGTATAAAACCTCCTTTACAGCATCATTTGAACCTCAAATTAGCCTATATTTCTCTTCATTGGGGCGAGCAGCGAACATTTTCATGCCACGGGAAAGAATGAATTATCACCTACTATTCAATTTATTGATGTTACACCAAAAAAAATGCATATTTCTCAGAAAATTTTGGGTGACAAAAGCCTTTCTAAGTGCCACCATTTTACATGAAGGCATCACCAGGATTCCAAAAAAAATCAAAAGGGGAGGGGGACACCCCTCCCCTTATACCCCTCCCCCAGGACGGCGATTCGTGGCATGGACCAGCATTTGCCTTCTCAAGAGTTGGGAGCTATGGTATAGGCTACCAAAAAGTACAATCATTCACGTAATAAACAGTGCCTGTAAGTGTCTATGAATGTCCGCAGGGATATACCACTTATTAATCAGAAAAATTTGGTGTCTCCCCTAATCTGGCACCCCTACAACCACTGAGGGAGGGGTATGAGGGCTGCTGCAGCCAATTCCTGCTGCAGCTCCCTGATTGAGCTTGAAGTGACAGGTGAGACCAGATTGATACAGTCAGGCCTTAAATATCATGAAATGCCCCCAAGAAAAAGGCCGAATAATTTTGGGGGCTGTGAAATTGTGACGCAGTTAGCTAGATCTAAAATATCCATGAAATACTGCAACTTTCGAACACATGTTAGCCTAACAACCACACTAAGTCCATGGGAAATGTAGCCTAACCATCAGTTTGAAAAAAAAATGCGTAGCTTTGTTTAGAACTTTCAATTTGCTGGAAATCGAAGGTTGTTTGGAAGATATGTGCTATGTCTTAAAAGAGGGAATGTTGTATTTTACGTACACCGTTGCTGTGGCGATGGATTGAAGGTTTTAACTTCGATTACTTTTCAGCGGTATAACGGTTTCGTATTTGGTGGTGAGTGATTTTATCCACACACGAAAAAATACATCGGCTTGCTCAGGCTGCTCATAATTATGCCTTTCGTTCTCATCTGCAAGCGGCTCAAATTGGTAACGTTCTGCACCCCCTTCATTTTCAGAATGTTCGCTTTCACTTTCTATGTTATTTTCATCGTAACTCGAACTCGAAAAAGACAAATTCAACACGAAAGAAGTTGATGAATTGTCACTAACGGACGCCATTGTGTATACAAATTGTGTGTAACACGACTTCCACATTTGGTTCATGACCATCGTAGCTTCACGATATGACGTAGCAGAATACATGTGACGTCATCAAGTGCGTGACAGTTTTTTCTTAGAGCGTGGTAAAAAGTACGAACTTTATAGCTCATTTTTGTGGCGAGGCCAATTATTTTCCAGATATTTTAAAGTGAAATATTGAAAAAGTGCATACAATATACCCATTTTTTCATTTAACTCAAATATTTTGGATGGCATGACAGGACCACTTTAAATGTTTAATCCAGGACTTAAACTAATTTCTTATGCTCTTAATTTCATTTCATCGATTGTTCCATGTTACTTTTTTTGCCGTTGTCAATTTTAAATGTATTTTTTCCTTTTCCATTGCCATCCCATTATTCACCTTTGTATTCTTTTCTTATTGTTCTTATGTTATTTTCATTCCTCTTTTGCTTTTGTATTTCAGGGCCTCTTTATTTACCCATTAATTTTAAATAAATAAATAGAGTTAACATTTTAAAAGTATAAGTTAGAAGGCCTGACAATTTGCTCCAAGAAGAATCTTGGAATGACTAGACTAAGAATGGTTGATTGGCTGACCACTACTAAGCGCTAAGTAACTATAGGCCAGAATATTGCATCTCTAAATTATGGTGTTAGTTTTGAGAGCCATTCAGTACCCCTGCAGGCCTGATTGTTGTCACTCTTGCTGCCAACACAAGATATGCAAATGTTCGTTTTTGAGGCAGAAGGCAAGACACAATTACATTACTGTGCAGATCTAGCACATCTCCGGGGTGACTAAACTACGTAGTTCAAGGTTCAACGAAGTCAAGTCTGCATAATGTTCACCCATACACAGGAGTGTGTGGCAAAAACCAATCAAACACACATACTGTACATGCAAGCATAATTATGAACGTGAAGGTGATTTTACACATTTTATACTCATCTACATTTTTTTGTTTTTGTTACCTTTATAATGTTACTTGCATACTTAGTCTTGATGTATGCATGCACTTTACTGTATCGTTCCATTGATATCACAGACTTCTTCACTTGGAGAACTAACTCTGGGTCTATTTCGTTTGTCCATTTCACCAGTTTTGTTGCAAGATTGGAGAAAAGCCACTCCTTGCTTGGAGGAGTCAGTACGGGTAACGCTGAGACTGGATGCTGCTTTTCATACAGTTCTGACGTTGTGATCAAAATTCTAAGTTGTTGAAAGAGTAAAATCAAATGTACAATTAACATCATCTTCTTATCTAAGTAAGTACTGTATATGTGAGCAATGTACAATTAGTTAAATAGAACTTCATCAATGATTGGAGCCAATGATGTAGTGTTCAACATGATATTCAGGTCAACGGCTAAAAGATTTTGGGAACCTCCAAGCCACACAGGTCAAAAGCACAATTTTTATTTTCTTGCAAAGGTGGTAAATAATATCTGCAGACAGTCCTCTCAATGTCTTTCTTGTACAGTATATGTAGCTATTCTTTTTGTGGTAACATTACAGATATAATTCATATAAACTTTCATGCTTTCCTCAACTCTCTCTGTTAACACCCTCCCTCCTATCCCTCCCTCCTATCCCTCCCTCCTATCCCTCCCTTCTTTCTTTGTCACTAAGTACTGTGAGCATCTTCTTGGACTAGGCTTTGCTTGGAATCATTGGGTAAGACTGAAAGATCACATTGTCAAGTTTGATCGATAGTTTAATATAAATCATACTGCATCTATCGGCTACAAATTCTGTAGGACTACTGTACAGGAATTACTGTAAACACAATATTCACATTTTGGTTTCAAGCATGTGACATTATACTGTGCATGGACGGGTCAGGAGCAGTTTACCGAGTAAAGGAACTTGATACAGAACATCAAGGATAACCCTGAGCAGTTCCAAACAATAGTTTCTTGGATTTTGAGATAACAGAATTCACTCACTGTTGGGACTGTACATTACAAGAAACACTGTAGGACCAACTTTGGTTGATGTCTTCAGGAAAATACGGTTTAGCCTTATTCAACCGTATGAAGAAAACTTCACAAGCAGTCTCATCTAGAAAAGAACAATGACAAAATTATGCTCAAGTACACAGGAAAGGTGACATTTTGCAACATTGTAACTTATAACCAAAATAGGGAGATTTTACAATTTCCATCCACAGAAATCAGGAGTTTAGGTAAAACATCTATAGGGAATTTAGGAAACTTGGGCAAACTAAAACAGAAAAGCCATATTAAAAGTGTTTAACTGAAATTGATTGGATTTTCTTCCGTTATTTTACTTACAAGATTCACATTTATTTTTTTTTTCTTCTTGGTTTCATTTGGTACTAAACTTTTGCAAATTGTTTTTGGCAATTTTACTTGTCTAAAAATTTGAATTTGACTGGCATGGAGTATTCTTGTAATGATTCACATTTCAGGAAAGTTTATGTGCATATAATCTCTTTGTTTTGTAGTTAAGAGACGTATATTTTCTTTAACCTTGACAAAGCAAGCTAGGTCTATGGCAGTAGACATGTATTATGCTTTTATGTGGGCTCAAACTTTTTTTGACTAATAAAAAACAAGAACATATTACTATGCATACTGGTGAAATCTACAATTCCTACATTGCTTTTCAGCGATATTGATTGTTGAAATTTACAGTTTGTACTGTGAGTGGGTTGAAACAACTGGTGTGATGCTTTTCCGAGATATTGATTGTGGAAATTTACAGTTTGTTCTGTGAGTGGCTTGAAACAACTGGTGTGATGAAACAACCGGTGTAAAGTTGTTGTTTTTTCCATATTTTCTCAATCTATTGTTTTGATATATGAAGATTCCAATACCCATACAACTGTAGTGCATTCATATGTTGTTAATGCATACAGATTAGAAAATTGGATGTAGACGTTAAAGAAAATCATAGGAAATAGTTGTCATGATGCATCTATGACTATGAGACATTACACCTGCTTGCTTTAAGTTTAAGTGCACTTTTGGTACAAAACATGTTACCTGGAGATTCAAATGTCATGATGGTAAACAATAAAGTTGCGATAGTAATTATGGGCTTTAACTTCTTTTTTTGTCCTTCTTTCAAAATCAAAAGTAAATTTTAGTCAGTATATGAATCCAATATAGGTGCTTACCAATTAAAACTAGTTGGTGAAACGATTCCATACGCTCACTTTGTCTAGGAAGTATCTTACACAAACAAATTATCACGTTGTTTGCTGGTTTTTCATTATTTTCCATTGCAGCTTCTTGTGTCCTTTCTATACCAACATCTCTTCTGTCTGGCCTTTTTTCGACATCTTCATAAGACTCACGCATTTCCTCATCTAAAAAATCTGTTAGATATTTTTCGAGCCAAGCGTTTTTGTAAAAAGATTCGGTACGTGGCTTGAGCGTACGACTTAAAACAAGCACGCTGCAGAGCACACGTCGATCGACAACTTGCGGCTTAGTTGTATAAATCTCGATGGCTTTCAAGAATTTAGTTCCATTTTCCTTGTGAGAAGCCAATGGAACAGTCTTTTGCTGCCCATTTTCAAGCTTCAACAGGGACGATTCCTGAACCATCTTTAACTAAGTTAAATGAAGGTGATAGTCAATATGGTATGTAAAGCCTAGGCTAGGCGTATTCCATTTGATTTATTGCGACATTGAACTACAGACATTGCAATTTGTTGCACAGAATGGCATCATTTCCTACGTTGCGACCTTTGTATGTATGGCACGCCATTATGGAACGCGGAAAGGGTCAACGTGAGGCGCCGTCCACTCAGGAATGGTCGTTCGCTCAGAAACCGTCCACTTAGAGATCGCCGCTCAAATACAGCAGCCGTCCATTTTGAAATCGCTGTTTAACGTGAGGCGCCGTCCACTTAGAGATGGCCGTTGATACACAGACCGTCTAAACAGAGATTGCCGCGCAAACACACCCAACTTTTCGGGAACCGTCCATTCAGAAATGGCCGTTGACTTAGAAACCGTCGCGACTGAGAAATGGTCGTGATTCAGAAATCGTCCATTCAGAGATCGTTCAATCAGAGATCGTCGCCTCAGAGATTGTCCATTTGAGTGACAGCCAAACTTGCATATTTATATCGTGGGCGGGGCGTGAACTTTTCAATCACAGAGTCGAGGTGCGTCGACCGTTCGCACTCGTACTCTAGTCAGGTCGATATATGGAAAATACCCCCTCAACCCCCAAAAAATTGCTACAAAAGGTTTCTCAGCTGATTCTGGTAGGGTTTAGTGTACTTTATAACATACTAAAAGTTTACCAAAGTAAGACCCCCGGAAAAGTGTTTTTTTTCAAGATGGCGTCCAAGATGGCCGCCGAAACCTCTTAATGATCATAACTATGTAACTATCAACTCAAATTTGATGATCTTGGTGTCTATCCCTAGATTTTGGGGGGCAAAGAACACATTAAGACCATTAAAAATGAAAGTGGGCCATTATCTAACAGGTTGAGGGGGAATTTTCCATATATTGACCTGAAGAATGTGTCGAATTGGATCCAGGTAGTCTTCGAGGACCTGCCGAGATATCTTGACTGTGACAAGAGGATCGATATTCTGTGTGAAGTCTCCCTTGGCTTCAAAGAGGCAACACCGAATTGGCAGGGGATGATTCATATCTTGCATCAGGGGAGCCAGCACCCTGGGCAGTCATCAGTCAAATTCTTGCCTATGATCAATATGTACTCTGGAGACAAATCGTGCATTGTGTCTACAATAGACTTTGTATGCAACCTTGCCATGAAGCACAACCTTCCCACTATTGTAACTTTTGACCAGCCCTTGTATTGGAAGGCTGCCGAAATCCTCATTGATGCACAACAAAGTAGTCACCTAAAAGGCATTGTTCTGATGTTGGGGTATTTCCATACACTTATGAACGTGATGGGGGCCATAGGAACTCTCATGCAAGGGACCGGTCTCAAAAACATACTTGAGACTGTCTATGGAGAAAATGCAGTTGTGCACATGATGACAGGGAAAGCTGTCCAGAGGGCTATGCAGGGCCATACATAGCCAGCTTATAACGGAAATGGCCAAAGACGATCCAGAGATTCAGACACTGTTGGATCAAGCCGAGGAATTGTACTCCTCCCTTCTTAGCGGAGAGACGACACTAGGAGATGCTGCTTGTTCTGAGGTTTTGATCCAACTCGAGACAGTAATGGAGAAGAAGAAATCTGAACTTGCTCAGACCTCAAAGACCATCGAGTTGTGGCTGAATTATCAGCATATGGTTGGCATGGCAAGAATTTTGATCAAGGCGGATCGTACTGGGTCTTGGTTGATGCATTTGCAGGCAGTGTCCAATTCCCTAACTTTCTTTGCTGCAGCTGGGCGCTTCAATTACCTGCGATCTGCTCATTACTACCTGCAGCAAATGAGCAACCTGGAGGAAAAGCACCCAGACGTTTATCGAAAGTTCCTTGATGGTTTTCAAATTGTTCGTAGGAGCAATCAGTGCTGAACAGGGCTTAGTAGTGATCTTGTCATTGAACAAACGTTGATGAGGTCTCTAAAGAGCACTGGTGGTCTAACTCGCGGCAGTGGGATAACCGAGGACATGCGAAACCTTTGCACCTTATCTGCACCTGTAACATCCGAGTACAACATTGGGATGCAGGATTTCACAAACCTAACCTATACTACAAGTCCGCAACACAAAGACTCAACTCATCAAAGAGATGCATCTGATCTCGAGAAAATTCGGATAAAGCGTGCAGCCTGCTCACCCTTCACATGTGATCCTACTCTGAGAAACATTGTCAACTGGATAGTGGCTGGGCTAAATGTGAATGTACATGACTTTGAATCGGTTGGGAACAAGATCATTGAAGATATAATCGGAAAGTCTGCATTTACTTTCAAATTCAAGCGGAAAGACAGAGCCCAAACACTTTGGAATATCTCTGCTGTGAAGATTGCTTCTGATCGTACCATTGATCCTGCCCTTCTGTTCCAACGTTTCCTTCTGGTGTCATGGTCAGGAGATCTTCCCTTGAAGAGGTTTTGACGTATGAATTAAGCCCCTACCCTCCAGCCCTCTTTGAGACCAGGAACATTCTTCGAAAAGCAGATCAACCTCAGCTTGCTCAGACAATTCGAGACCATGCTGCGGACTTATCAAGTGAGGCTGTGATGAACTCTATTCCCAAAACAGATTGTTAAGTGCTTGATGGTGGCTCTTTGCTCCATCGTTTACCATGGAAGAAAGGCGACACATAATGCAATAGCTGAGTCTTATGCAGACTTCACTTTGAGACATTACGGACAAGCGACAGTGGTGTTCGATGGCTATGGTGAAGGTCCCTCCATAAAAGACAACACGCATCAGAGACGACGAAAAAACCTGCACCATATTGTTAGTTTCACTGCAGAAACAGAGTTTTCAGGCAAAGAGGAGGACTTTTTGTCTCGTGACAAAAACAAGGCAGACATGATTGCTCTCATCAGCACAGCACTAACTAAACGGGGATGCCATGTCATTCAGTCACCAGGGGATGCAGACGTTGATATCGTTAAGGCAACTGTTGAACGATCCTGTCATTGCACCACAACGTTGGTCGGTGAGGATACAGATTTGCTGATCTTGCTCCTTCATTACTCCAGAACAGACAATGAGATCATCTACTTCCGTTCTGACGCAAACAAGCAGTCAAAAGTACACAGAGTGTATAACATTAACCTGTTGAAAGAAACTTTAGGAGACGATGTGTGCAATGAGTTGCTCTTTGTACATGCCTACTCAGGATGTGATTCTACTTTAAGGATTTTCGGCATTGGAAAAAAGTCAGCCTTCCAGAAATCAGTGACATCTGATCCTGTCATGAAGTCCTGTGCTAGTGCATTCATCCTTCAAAACAAATCTCAAGAGGACATATCAGATATTTGCGAAGACCTGATGGTTGATCTCTTTGGTGGCAAGTCTACCGATATGCTATCATCACTGCGCCATATCATTTTCACCAAAAAAAGTGGCAACTGCTCAAGCATTTGTCACTTCTGAACGGCTTCCCCCAACATCACCTGCAACAAGATTCCATAGCCAACGTGTGTACTTTGGATGGGGATGGCAAATGAAATGAACCCAACTGAATGGGGATGGAAACAGGAAAATGATCATTTAATTCCAATTACGACCCAAAACAATGCTGCGCCTGACAAACTCTTGAAAATTATCCATTGCAACTGTTCGAGGGGATGCGAATACTCTCGATGCAGCTGCAGACGCTATGGACTCCCCTGCACTGATGCATGTGGCCCTTGCCAAACTGAAAACTGTGACAATCCAACCAACACTCACGAAGTCGATACTGAGGAGGATGATGACACTCAAAACTGAACGCTCTGAAACGTATTCTATGGACAAAGGTGTTTGTGCATTAGGTGATAGTGGACAGCTGAAGGTCATAAGTTCAATTTCATAATGATTAAACAGTTCAGTGATATCCAAAGTTGTCTTAATGTGTTCCTTGCCCCCAAAAACCTAGGGATAGACACCAAGATCATCAAATTTTAGGTGATAGTTACATAGTTATGATCATTAAGAGGTTTCGGCGGCCATCTTGGACGCCATCTTGAAAAAAAACACTTTTCCGGGGGTCCTACTTTGGTAAACTTTTAGTATGTTATAAAGTACACTAAACCCCTACCAGAATCAGTTGAGAAACCTTTTGTAGCAATTTTTTGGGGGTTAAACTGTATTTTGACCTGACTACTCGTTCATTGAATTTTCAATCACAAATTAAAATAGATCAAAACGATGATATAAGGTACAACTCGAGGAATTTGTGAAAATCGGTTTCAACAACAGAAGAACGGCAGATTTGCTTGATTGCAGTGAATCAACTGTTATAAGAGGAGGCGTGCTTCTTCAGGCCTCTGGAAAAAAAGATGGATCTTTCGCAATACAAACCTAATGTTATTATGATGAGTGTATGAGTACGGTGCTGGTATTCCTCAGCTTGCGGACAATCCCTAATACTACACTTGACCCTCATACTCGGTTGTTTTGATCCATTTCATTCAGTATCAGTCCGTACTCAATCTTCGGGAGTTTGTGCATGTTGAGACGACGTAAAATTAAGCCCATTAGTATTTTTAATTAATAATTCGTGATTACCAGTTGTAATTTTCCCAAAAAATTATTGATTTGTTAGTACGAATTATAATTTTGCTGTAATGAAATACTTGTATGTTTTAATGAAACATTACTTGTTTAAAATGAGTTATTACATCATAATGATGAATTATTAATTTGTAACAATTAATGTCGTATTAATAAGTACCACACATGAAGAATTTTTAACATGCAATTATATACAAATTTTTATTTCATACGAATTGTAATTTCTTTAAATGATTATTGATTTTACTAATTCATGCTAAGGGATCATTAAGTGTTTACAATGTTTTGTAAATTTGTAACAGCTAGTGGAATTACTATTGTATAATGCCTATAGTATTTCATAGTAACAATTTATTAATTCATATTGTAAATTAAAAATTAAATGTTAACATTTGTAGTTACAAGGGTTAACAGTTATGATCATCTATGGTCATCATGATACACATCACATTTTTCCATTGTCAAGAATATGTTAATTTTGATGCTCGGTTACTGAAGACATATAATACATGTTAAGTCATCACTTTCTTTTATTTTGACAAATGCTGAGCACATGGAAGGTCAAATCTCGGTCAAATTGATTAGACCAATGAAAAATAATCTGGGCCTAGCGACGGATGTTACTACTCTCCAAATTAGTTATTCCTTTTTGTCTATGAGTTGCTTGTTCCCTTTCGAAGTTACGGGAAACTTCTTCGACATTTTCGACCGCCAACGTGTGGATTATTTCTTCCATTTTATTTCTTTTGGATTCTGGAAACTTCCATTGCATGTGGTCTTCGGTGTACCGAGACGAAATTACTCTCCTGGAAAAGGGAGGGGCGCCGCAGGGACGACTTGAATGAGGCGGGAACAACAGCGTTCTACTGTAACAGCTCGGTGTACGTTACTGGGCAGGAGCACAGCCGGTAAATAGTCCGCGCCCACTTAATGCATACGTAGCCATTGTCAAGGGAGGACGAATTCTAAGTAGGCGCGGCTCGGCATCGACCGGCGATTTGTGGACGATTTCTGAGTCAACGGCCATTTCTGAATGAACGGTTTCTGTACTTCAACGGCGATTTCAAAATGGGCGGCTGTTGCATTTGAGCAACGATCTCTGAGTGGACGGTCTCTGTGTGAACAACCATCTCTGAGTGGACGGCGCCTCACGTTAAACGGCAATTTCTAAGTGGGCGGCTGCTTGCATTTGGGCGGCGATCTCTAAGTGAACGGTTTCTGGGTGAACGACCATTTCTAAGTGGACGGCGCCTCACGTTGACCCTTTCCGCGTTCCATACGCCAAAAGGATAATATTCATCGTTGCAGAACGAGTCTGACCAAAGTTCATCGCATGATAAATTCAGTCAGCAGTATCGACAATTGTCACTCTCACATCATCAAACGCATTCGTGATATAAAATACTATTATGGCCTCCAGAACAATAAGCATCATCAAAGGCAATCTCAGTATAAATAACAATCCCATCATCCGTAGAACGAAACCATTCCTCTATGACACTGACTGTTTCGGTGTATTTCGGCGTCCCAAGAGAGCGCCCAGTTGAGATTCACAGTTGAGTTCAGAAAAACAATATAGCTAACCATAGTAATCACCGCTAACCATGTTTTATTTAAAAAACAAATAAAACTGTTAGCAAACTGCTCATCCACTAGAGAGCCTGTGTAAGAGAATGTGTTAAAGTAATTTTATTTTATCATTAATCATATATTTACAGCTGATTACCAAGTGATCACGTTTTTTTTTATAGAATTGCTGGTTGATTCCGCCAAACAAATTGAATACAAATCGAATACAAATTGAATACAAATACAAACAAATTGAATACAAAATTATACAAAAGCGGAAACTACCAGTTTGTGTAAGACTATTCCTTTGCTCCGTGCGCCACTGACTTTTAAGGTTAAATCCGTATTCTGCATTCAACTTTTCAACTGTCTAATTAAAATTCAGCACTATTGTGAGGTAAATAATCACACAATCACGATGCTGTATGTTTTCTTTTGTTGCCAAAAAACTTAAGCTTATTCGCAGAGATTGGTCGAATGAAACATTCAATCAAAAATAAAAGGTGTCCCGTTCTTTGTTATTGTTTAGTTCGAGGTGAAAATATTAATCGGACGCATGCTTTCATTTCGACCAAATTAATTACAAACAAAGTTTTTACTCCCTCTGAAATTGATTTCATTCTTGAAAATCTCTATACGGGAGAACAAGAAATATCTGAAATGCTGCAAATTTTATGCGAGCTCTGGAATCAATTTCAACGTAATTTCTACTTTTGACATGTACTTTTGTGCTTGAAAATCACTGCGAGAGAACAATCATATGAAATGCCTGAACAATCCCCTCCAGTTATAGATAATGTCATTATAAAACACATAACCGCGTGCTTAGTACACGTGTCCCCATCCGGACTCTTCCGGGTCTATTTCCTCCTTTCTTTCCGATGCCTTGATCGCCTAGTCACTGCAGTCAGTCTTAACATAGCTAGTCGTTCACAATTCGATTGACACTCACCCCCACCCACCCCATGCACTCTCCATTCTGATTTTTATATGCCTGTCCCTAACTACCTTCTAAGTTCACTTTTGGCGTTCCACATTAATCGACTTTTTATTTCCTGTGAAGCTTTATTGCAAATGTTGTAGAAATACGGTTTTGTATAGTATCGTTCCTTGTTTACAGTGACTATGTGCGTTTCGAAGAAAGGAAATAGGCCTATATAAAACTGTTCATTAAAAAAAAATCGAACTTTGTTTAAGCTTGTTATATGATGAACATATCAGTGAACCTATTGAGGTATATATTCTTCATATGCAATGCGGGTTTCAATGGTCTGTGTTGATGCAACTTGCGAACAGGGACCGAGGAGACGGGGTGTGTTGGGGATGCATGGGGAGTGTTTGAGGGGTTGGGAGTTGGGCGGTTGCCAACTGTTTTTTATTATTGTTCTCGTTCTTGCTATTCTGAAGAAAACAAACATTTGTCAGTGCGCCGCATCTACTGACCATGCACGTGACTAGTTTGCATTAATTTCACAAATAGGAGCTGTACATGCACAAGGATGCTATAAAGAAAAACAATTTCTTTAATTGTAGCACACAATTTTTTTCTTTTTCTCCGGACTTCTCGGAGTGTAATTCGAGTTCATTGAAAGATACCTTTAATTAATGTAAACGTATATTTCATACATCATCTTTAACTTTGTCTGATGGTATGAAATAGACTCTTAAAACCTTATCAAGACCTACAAATACTAACATAGCGCCAACATTTTCCCACTTCAGAAAACCAACTTTTGAAATTTCGTGTGCCTATGTATCGTCATTTTTGGCTTGTTATAGGAATGCCCGGGGGCGTACATTCACTATATTCAAGGGGATGTAGAGCGATTTCGGGACCGACTAGTTTTTTTGAGACCGACGTTCGGTGCAACAAAAGTAGCATCGTATTTTCGTGGGGCGTCCATTTTCTGGGTCTCACTCCAGACTTTAAACCAGTACCGTGGCCAACTTGCATGTCGATTGCTATCCGACTAACCTGTAAATTTCCTAAATAAAGACACTTGTAACTTGGTAAGATCGTTTCTCAAGGGGGTGTACAATAGATCGATTCAGTTTTGATACCTGTATATTAGGGTTTACCTCTTTCTCGAAAGACTGCAGTGACTGGCCGTGTAACGTTTGCAAAGTGAAACCAATATGAGTGACAATTAGTTCTATAATTACACCTGTAGATACTCAGACGGGTAGGAACGATTTCCGAGTGTGTTCATTGCTATTGACTTAGATAATTACACGAGTGCGGCGAAGCACCAGATGCTTGCAGCAGTTACACATAACGTTTTGGCGTCTGCTAGCAATTTTAAAGCACGTCATCAATACATGTCAGACAGGAATAATTATGACTCTTATAGTCACTATGTGGAATATAATATCAGAAGCCCGCCCCGAAAGCTTGCTGTAACATCCGCTGAGTGAGACGTTCTGAGACTTTTACTCTCATAGCAAGTTCAAAGCACGAAAATACATGTCAGAGAGATGACCTGAATTTGTCTGAAATGTACTCTAAGCCCTGGTGGGAGTCCTCCGCTGGGAGTCCTGGGGACCTCCGCTGAAATTTTTTCACTTTTCAGATATTTTAATCGGTTCTCTGAAAGTGACAATTAGATTTCAGAGAGGAACTCAAATTTCATTGGAATGTATTTGAAAGCACTATTGCGTTTGCAGATTTCTATAAGTTGTTCTCTTGAAGTGATCTAAAGGTACTGAAGTACATTGCTGAGAGGTAATTTACCCCATAATATTCATCCAAATCTGGGAAATGTATAGACGTTAGGGGAGACAGGCGGCACTGCTTTCTTTCTCTTCATTTTTGTTTTCTAACTATTATAATCATTGGTGTACTATACCGGCACGCTGAATTCGGCTCCAAGTTTGGGACCGACTTGCAATCGATTTGGGACACCCTTCCGTCTCACTCCTAAGTTTTCATCACCTGTTATTCATATTTAGTGGGCTGGACCAGCCTGGCATAAGTGGTAGCTCTCCGCTAGCATATATGTAGATAGGGGTATGGCAACATCCGGTACAATGCAATCACAGTTTTTTTCTAGCCGTGGTACGTACACAATCAGATCGGGCAGCGCAGGACGAACCTAGTACACCTGCACATCACTTCAGCAAGTCAGCATCAACAAGTCTCCTGTGAATAGAATTTGTCATGGAGGTTTAAGTACTTCCTGCCTACTGGTTATAACTGAAGGTTTGCCCATATGTTATGTCGTTATTTCTAATGTCATAAGTTTTTCTCGGTACAGTTTATGGATTGACTCATCCTCCAGTAGCCTAATCTAACACAATTTACCATACCCTAGTCATAACAAGTAACATAGGCCGAACTGTTCGACTGTGACTCACTTCTTACTTGTTACTGTTAGTACACATTGAGAATAACGTCTAGTAGTAGTACTACTACTACTAGGCTATTACTTAGTACTGTTTGACATTAGCTTAGGTTGTGGCCATTACGTACGTAGGGTATAAAGGTCTAGTCTTGGCCTAGGTCTAGTCTTGGATCAAGTCCGGCGATATTTGCTGTAGTTATTCAGTTATTAACCATGCCTAGAATTACAGTGGGACTACGATTCTATGTATGATGGTATACAGTAAGTTTGTGATAGAAGGGGCATTGGGTCTAATGTTCTTTAGTTTTAAAGGGAAAGCGGTGATGAACCACGATCTCGCTGATTTGTGGTTTATGTCCATACTTAAGCTATCTGATTTTATCCATGGTTTGCCCAGAATCCACCAGAAATCGAAAGAATTATACTTGTAAAGGTTGGGTGTCAATCAGCTCTGAGCAAGGAAAATATTCACCTTTGCTCATGTGTTGAAGTTTACTATGTGCTTACTTGTGCTGAATGGTGGGATAAAACAAGAAAGCATCTCAAAATTAAGGAATTGATGTTTCCTTTATTCATACATGGCAATTTTGCTGCAACATTAACATTAGGCCAATGTGTCTGCAAAACTTACTTCTTTGACTGTATGACTGTCATTACCTAACAGCTATGGTACATACTGTACATGTAGTCTACATACATGTATAATGGAGCTTGCCATATTCACCATTGTTTGTATGGAATGAAAATAAATCAGAGATTTCTTAAAGTATTAGACTATTCAAGTTTAAAGAAGGAGCTTCTGCATTTATCAGGGTAACAGAAAATCATGGTGTTATAGTACTTAATGAAAATGATAAATAATAGATAATCCTAAAATATAATAAATGGTCATAGTGACCAAGCTTTTGGGATCAAGCCCAGTTGACCAAATGTGCTCAAGTATTCACTCAACGAATTTGTTAAAAATGATAGACCAATGAGAATTCTCAATGTCAGTATACTGTAGGTATGACGTTATGAAATGTTGCTAAATATTGTCAAAATTGTTCAAGAATAATGCTGAAATTTTAGCTGGGTCTTAATGATACAAAATTACAAATTATTGACATAGTCTAGAATCTACCTTACGTTTCTAGTAAATTATCGTACTAAGAACCATGGTTATTGGGAGTGCTTTTGTGCTAAACGTCTATGCTATTCTGTGTACCTCTATGCCTAAAGTTTGATGTAACTGTTAAGAAACCCTTGTTCCTGCTTTGTTTAGGCATATTAGAAAGTACTGTACAGTAGCTAGATATATGCTTTAGCTTTTATGAAGTGAAAATGCCAGGTTGAAGAAACCAAAATTGGATGCAGAGGCATTGTCTGCAGAAGCATTGTTTACAATTCGTAATTTGATAGCAACTTAAAGTCGTTAGTGATTTCGCCTAAGTGATGTCACAATGCATTTAATGTTTGGTAAAAACAGTCCAGCTTGTGAATATTTGTATAGGCTAGGGGATATTAAAGACATTAATAAAGTAATTAGTAATTCCACTGCTATTAGTCCATATATAATACAGTACAACAACTATCACTATTGGAAACAATGTAAACTAAGGCTTGTTTTGAGGTACAGTAATTGTATTATGTTTACAATTTAATAAACCCTGTTTGTCAGTTCCTTAAACCTCATAAGTTTTTGTCAGTGTTATCCTTTACTAAAATTCCATAATCATATATTTCACTAGTTAGCTCGACTAGTGTCATGTAATGAAAAGTTGTTTTCGATGTGATTAAAACTTTTGAAGTGTGAAGTGTCTGGGCAAGAAAAATGTTGGGGCAAGAAATTAAACTCATTAAATACACACTTGTGATGACTTTTTTTTATGGGTAAAAGAAAATCTATGTGGGTGTCTTAGTTTGCACAGAACTTGTAATCTTAGTTGGAAGAAAACTGTAGATTTGATAATTGCTGTCCAAATGCGTAAAGCTACTGTAAGTAGCTTAAACTGAATCTCAAGGGATACAGAGTGAGGTTGCAGTCCTTAGTTCTCTTAAAGCCCTTCATGTGTGAACAATCTGGATGAGCAATATGTTTACCTAGTCATATCTGTCAAGGAGTACATTCCAAGAACTACTCAATACAGTAAATTTTATTTCCCCATATACAGTACAGTACTGAGCGAGGTTAAAAACTCCCCTTCCTGATATCCCAGTCTTTAAAAGAAACATCCCAATCCATTGAACAGTTGGGTGTGCACACCAGTGTTTAGCACTAGGATGTCAAAAACGAGGGGAAGTTCTCGCAGTCAATTTATATTTTAGTGGAGGGGGCATTTTACAAAAACATTTCTTGGGATGTGGGTGTGCGGGTGATTTTATAGTGTTAGTAGTTATGCCAGTATCGAGATTTAACGCACATACTGTATATTATGTACATACAGTGCAGTGAACACATGGTCGACCATTTCGAACAATTAACACACTGTGTAGTGTCGCATTAACAAAGCCAGTGTTTAATTCCTGGAAAGATTCAATGACCAATCACATTACTCCTTAGAAAAATCAACAAAACTTTAGTATATCCAGTTTGTTATTGGCGAGTTGTGTTACTACAGTAATGGTGCAAGTTGTAGGAATTACCAAGAATTGTTGCAGGAAATTCCCCCCCAAGAGGAGATATGATTGCAGGACCCTCTAGATAAATTGCAAGAATCCTGCAATCGTGCGTACTAATGTAAACACTGTTGCAGGCACAACTGCACAGCTTTTGGTTAGTATTAGGTCAAGAGGTTCTGCTCCTCGTGGAATTTCATAGTCATTGCTGACTTTGCAATCTGCGGTCCCCCTTCACAATTTTGCATGGTCTTTAAGAGTGACTCCATAGTCTTTCCTTTAGGGAGAAAGTAGACATTAAGGAAATATGTGACAGAGATTGAGACAGAGGGTCTCTTACTGAATCCAGTCACCGATGTAGTTTGTGTTCATCAAGGATGAAAATTGGCCATAAAATTGGCAGATGACTTGATATTTGAAGTAAGAAAATTTATTACTGATTCAAGTCAAGATGGTTAGCATTTAAGGTCACCCATTCCGATAATATCCAAAGAGGAAGGATTTGTATGGATGCTAAAAGCTGAATCTAAATAAAAAACAAAATCAACTCCCAATTTACAGTATATACCTTAATGCACATGCTAGTCAATGTTTGAATTACTCCCTAAAGAAATGATAAGGATACTAGCAATTAGTTGATATATTGGTCCTTATTGGATATGGTCATTGATGGTTTCTTCAGGATCTTGTGAAAACTTAGAATGATAATTGCGTAAATATGACATCTGAGGGTGTACATGACATGTATTTGATAAGTTAGACTTATATGGTGTGAACATACACTGTCTGGGAGTGTGTGGTCAAGTACTCAGTTGTATCTATTGCATACTACTGTATGTGGATCATACATTTGCTGATCATCAAATGTTCATACTACAAACATATCAAAGCACCTTACCTTGTGTTACACAGTACACACTATTTGAGTGAATTGAATATCCTACTAAATATGTTTGTTCATGAATGTTAGATCCTCCCTTTTTCTTGAAAGAAAGAGAAAGTTCAGTTACTTCACCTAGAATGTTCCATTTTAGTGCTTAAAACAATACTGTACAGGTAGTTCATAAAAAAAAATTAAATTGAAAGAACCTCAAGTGCAGTGGTATAGTTGTTTGTGACACACAACATTTGTGTTACTGTATGTTAAACAGCTTGTGAGTACAGTAGTTTAATGTACTGAAACCATGCATTTCCTATGTTTGCTGGGAGACAACCTATACAGTACCTGTAAGTATCGTCACTCATACATCCCCGAAAACAGTTAAGTTTGGAGACAATAATGTATGGGAAATGAGAGATAGGAAAGGTCTACATGTGCATTGCCCTCCTGTAATACATCTGTTGGTCATTCAGTAAAATTCATTGTTTTAGTTAATGTATGGTTGGCTAAAATTGTAAAGTTTTAAGGTGCTGCAAGGCCTCATGCAGTAAATGGAGTTTTGACAACCATTGTGGGTTGAAGACAAGTTCTTCACAGGTTGCACCTTGCCATATCTTTGCATTATTCCATGATGAAAATAGCCTGCCATACAATATTAACAATG
>JAIPMN010041424.1:0-16659 GCA_020650975.1 Apostichopus californicus
TCCACACACAATGGTACAACCCTTAATCAGACGGAATCAGAAGTTGGAGAAAAATAGAGGGCGCCTGACATTAATTGCTTGGCTGGATTCATTGTATAGCCCCTTTAATTACATTATCATCTACAGTATCATAAGCGAGGGGCATGACACCTTAAATCTGGTATGAATACTGTAATAGCCTAACGTCAGCCTGCGCAATGTGACCAATTGAAAGAATGCTAGTTTTCTTTACTGCATATTTCCGTATCGAATGGATGCTCAGAAGTCAGAATGCATGGACAATGCCGGATGTTAATTGGCAAAAGCCAAAACTGTAGATAAAATCTTGAAAAATACTGTGACCTGCTGGCCACCAAAACTTTGATGCAAACCACACTTGGCTCATGTGATATAATTTTCAGGATGTTGTTGTACACATTTGAAATATTGATACATTGGTCTTTGCATTATATGCCAAAAGCAAATTTGAAACTATTAAATCTTTCATCATAACTTCAAGTCAAACTATTGTAGGCCTTTAGCCTAAACTGTATTGTAACAGCAATTTAATAATTAAGAGGATCAAAAGTAGCCCAACCAAAACATAACAACTGCATATGCTTGAGTAGTGATATAGCATGAAATAAATGAAAGACAGCTCTGCTTGGATTTGGAGGTTTAGGCAAACTTATCTTGTTTGTAGTTGTACTCTGCACTCTTCTTTAGCACAAGATGAATTTGTGCGAGTACTTCTCCTCCCGTGTTCTGTTCATCAATGATTCAGAGATGTGGAATAAGTTAGGCCTACTTACTTTACTTTAGATAATAAGCATTTGGTTACCTGGCTGTCTTGCAAAGACAGCTCTGCTTGGATTTGGAGGTTTAGGCAAACTCATCTTGTTTGTAGTTGTACTTTGCACTCTTCTTCAGCACAAGATGAATTTGGGTGCGTACTTCTCCTCCCGTGTTCTGTTCATCAATGAATCAGAGATGTGAAAAAATTAAGTTAGGTCTACTAACTTTACTTTAGACTGACTTTTTTTTACAATTATCCAGTAGGCTAGGCTTAGGCATTACCACAAATAACATTTACAGAGGCCTAACCAAGTTAGGCTACGCCCACCAGTACCAATCAAAGTTTCCTTCATCATTCATTGTACTGGGCTTATGTTATACAACTACTGTAAGAACAACGTATTTTTTTGGCGGGAACGAAGGACTTTAGTAGAGGTACCTGGCTAACTGGCCTAATTCTAAGCTTGAACTTGACCTAATTCCTATCCACTGTTTGTCATGGCCTAGCCTTGATCTAGCACACTAGTAGGACTAAACCTAGGCTAGAGACCTAAGCTGATATGCTGCTGTTGCTTGGTCTAACGTCAGTGATGTTAACCAAATTCATAATCTTATAACCAGAGAAAAAGAATTGTCTGGAAAACAATGTAACGTAGCACAATTTAGTCAAATGTATTTTAACAAATCTTCAGTAAATTTAATCTAGGGCCTAGGCCTAGCCTAGGTGCGTATGCAAAAGGCGTACAAATACAAGCAGGTGGTCATCCGAAGTGACCAATCGGTGAAGATGCTCCGTACGCGTTGTGCATGTTCGTTAGCGCAGCCTATTTTATACAAATTTGTATAAATTTCTGTGACTGTGAGTCCAACATCAATTTGACAAGTCTGAAGTAGTCTTATTCTTAGGTAGCCGAGGCCTAGGCCCTACCTTGACGCCCTCACAATGTAAAACACCCAAAATGGTATGCAGTTACGCGTTCCATGTGCTTTCTTGTTCCCAGTCAGGACATTTCAATATAAAGATATCGTAATGTTTCGGAGGATCTAGGCGAAGTTAGTCCAAGGAAAGATTCTAGATAGGAGTCTTTATAAATTTTGATTACTTTCATATTAGTCATACCTCATCTTGACATCCTTGTGGGCGTGAAAAGGGAATCCACTTTTGTACCATACAGCTGGTGGATGAGGTCTGGGGTGTTTCTCCAAGTTTTCAAGTCATGGTTTAAAGCACGATAACTCATTAAAAATTTCCTAAACTTGTGATAAAGCAGCACAGGTGTTTACCAACATTGCAAAATTCATCCCTCTGGGCTGTACCAATTTTCGAAAAAGAAACCGTACATGGACTTTTTCCATGGTACAATTATTATGTGTTGCTATGCATAAATCCAGAGCAAAAAATCACAATAACGACATAATTCTTAATTGAAACTACCATTGAAAATTCCCCGCACATTTCTTAAGACATTTAAGGCTACCTCTGTTGATAAGAAAAAAAGCCAATGAATAACTGCAAACATGTATGTGCATGTCACCCAAATGCATAAATGATCTGAAAATTCAACCTAAATGTAAAAGCTCTTTGTGAAGATAATTAGGTAAACATGTGCCTGTTTCAGTCTGCTCTTTGTACCCAGCAATTCACACACTTCTGTGACCCTTACCAAATTTCCATATATGCGCCAGATATGAAATCCAAATATATAGCCCAGTTATGGATTTTATATCTGGCCCATACGTGGCACAGTTATGGAATTTATATCTGGCCAGATAAATACTTGTGCAGATATAACTTGATATGAAATAAAGGTTTTATCTGGACCAGATAAAAATTTTGTATGACACAATTTTTATATGGGACATATAATATGAGCTAGCTATGGTTTTGTAAGAGCCTATAGATATTGGTAGTGATCATGATAATCTGTATCAATGATTCCATGCATCCCTACGATCCACTTTGATAAAAACTGCTGAGAACAGACAGAAAGGTTTAACTACCTTTCATACTTGTTTCAAGTTTAGAGAGACTGACATTTAAAAAAAAAAGAAACATCATTTGTAGAAGAATTTCAGTATATATTTATATTTATTAGAACCTAATACTGTCTTCATAGATCTATAATGTAACTTGAATGAAAAAAATAATATAACAACAAAAATAGTTGAATATGTGCTAAAGAGAGTCACCGAATAAAATTGAAAACTAGCACAGGAAAGATATAAACATCTTAAGTATTTTATAGTGATATGAAGCAGGGGCATGGCTACAGGGGGTCTGTGCTCCCCCCTCCCAAATTGTCACAGCCCCCCACCCATGAGTGGATCGAAAAAAAGGAAAGGCAAGGGGACGTAGAATTAGGAGGAAATTTTAATATAATGGATTACTTTTGCAATGTAATATTAATTAAAACATTTACTAAAATGTATTAAAAAGTGGATTTTTTTGACATTGTTGTCTTTTTATTACTTGCTGTTGGTCAGCTGGAGTGGAATTATTATGCCAAATTTATATTAAGATAAGTCAAATGCTGCATTATAAATCCCCAAAATTTTGTAATAACCCCAGAGCTTTCAGGGACTTCCTGGTCCCCACTGGGACCCTAATGCAGGGCCTGGACCTTCCACAGTACCTTCAGCACCATTATGCCCCCCCATGATTGTCTAGCTACCCCCCCCCCCGATATGAATATATATGCCTTCCTTTTTAGTTTGACCCCATGTCAAACAATCACTTATTAAAACTCTTATCTTTTCACATACACATTCCCACTACACATAACCATAGTACTGTTCAAGTGTCTTAGGGAAGACAAAGATTACTTAATTTGAAATAAATGAAAGACTTGGAAATATAAAAATTCTGTTCGACTCACTACTTCTTCCTCTGCAATCAATCATACCATTAGCCATAGCAATCCTCCACACCCCCATCCCCCCACCCCCTCCCCCCCCCTCATTCAAGAGGTGTCCAATTCCATCCTTCCTTGGCGATGAAATGTTTTAAATATCAAAATAGTTTGCCAGAAGCATCATGGCCGTAATTTCACAACCGTCATATTTGGCTGTACCCATGGTTCCCAGTTTCCACCATGAAGGTATGGATTTGCTGCATCCTCTATTGGTTTGTTCCCTGGTGGTATCATAGTACTCTGGTACTTTTCAAGTTTATCAAGGAGGGATTTGACCACATCTGAGAAGGAAACAGACAGAGCATAACCAAACAACAAAAGAAGGATGAGTATTAAAGAACATATCTATTCGCCAAATATTTTTGAAGATGAAAAGTAAATTAATGATAAGCTAGATAGGCTCTCTATATCCACATGTAATAAATAGATAATCCACGTTTGCTGTTCAAAGTGGTAGGAGAAATACTTGGACTGCATATTAGAAATTACATGGAATCAACACCAAGGTATATATAGGGTTTGAAAAGTAACATGAGAAGGGCCAGGGTGGGTGGGTGTAGTTACTATTTGAGTTGTATAATTGGGCATACTTGTTGAGCAATTTCGTTTGTTTGGGGAGGGGAGGAGATGCCAGGAGTACCATGGAGAGGGGTTTTGTGAGGAACTCTTAATCATTTACACAGGCCTAGAGATATCTATCACAAAAGCTTGTTAGGAAAATGTCACATATATATTTGCAATTGATTCCATATTTAAGGCAAACAAAATAAATAAATACCTGGGTTCTCATCGGCGATATTGAAGTATTCACAAGGATCATGAGTGATGTTATAAAGACATGGTGCTTTGAAAGGGTTGCAGTTGGTTGAGGCATTGCTTGGTTTATTTGGACATTGCACAACCAGTGCTCTAGGGTCAGCTTCGTCACTGAAAATATCTGAAAGAGGACAAGATAATATCGACCATTTACATACAAAATCTGTTAAAAAGACTTAAAGTGTTCACTTTGTCCTACATTAATTATGGATAAAATTTAATCCTTAAAGTTCTTCTCTCTTTCTGAGAAAACTTAAAACATGTAAGTTAATCCTCCTCATAACAGGGAAAAATTTGTTTTTCAGTAATCTCCAGAAGCAAAAAAGCAATAAGTCCTACCAAAAAAAAATATTGCTTGACCAATACTTGAAGAACTTGAGTAGAATACATGGCCATGAAAGTTTAAGTACATGTTGAATTCAAAATTTTGTGCAACAAAATAGACTAAACATGCTTCAATCTTAAGAAAAGTTTATAGATATTCTGTCATTTCTGTCATGTGAAAGAACCTTAAAGCCCTTCTCTAAAGCAGCGCAGAGGATTTGTTACATATTTAGTAATAACTAAACAATAAAAGTTGATAAAGTAGATTACTGGGGTAGTACATTATATATCAATTGTTTTGGAGACCAATGGCAACAAAATTTCAAAGCATTTATTGCTATAAAAGCTTTGAAATCCAGATGAAGAGTGATGTTCACAAGGAGCCTGGAGGGGAAGCTTGATCCCCTCCTCCATCACAACTGTTTCAAGTTTGTGCATTAAGACTTATTTATAGACTTAATTTATAGTCTCAATATGCTTCAGAATGCACCAAAACTCCCTACATGGGGGTGGGGGAAGTAAGGGGGGGAGGACTTGATCCCCTCCTCCATCACAACTCTTTCAAGTTCTTGCATTTAGACTTATTTATAGACTTAATTTATAGTCTCAATAAGCTTCAGAATGCACCAAAGCTCCTTACATGGGGGTCTGCTACAACAACCCTTTCTTTACAACACCATGGATCCACCTACAGTTCTTCCATAGAGGTTCTTGCCAGTACCTAAATCAGTCAGGGAATAGAAGTTGCATCCCTCCTCCCCCCCCCCCCCTCCTCCCCCAATTTTGAATCATGTGCACACAGATGATCCAGTGATATATCCTTAGTGAGAGCGTGGAAGCCTATTGGCTAAGGCGTCGGACTTGTCATCCAAGGATTGCTGATTCGATTCCTGCCTAGTTCATTACGTTGTGTCCTTGGGC
This sequence comes from Apostichopus californicus, assembly GCA_020650975.1. NCBI lineage: Eukaryota > Metazoa > Echinodermata > Holothuroidea > Aspidochirotida > Stichopodidae > Apostichopus > Apostichopus californicus. The sequence goes on from JAIPMN010041424.1 coordinate 5,748, forward strand.
AAGATGCTTTATCTCACTTGCCTCTCTCCACCCAGGGGTTAAATTGGTACCTGTGAGGTAACTTGTAATAAGGCGCAGTATATAACTGCTGCCGACTGGAGGGATTGTCTCTGGGCCAGGTTATCATTGACCAGGGGTAATATAACGTCTGTAAAGCGCTTTGAGACCTATATCGCTGGTATAAAGCGCTATATAAAAAGCAAATATTATTATTAAATATTATCCTTAGCTTTTACCGGATTTAATCGATACCATCTCGACAAAATGTTTTCGTAAGTATATCACCAATATTCAAATCGGAATCGAGATGAACCTGAGATTTATCTCACCTGTTACTTGTTCTGGTGGATACCATCCAGACCAATTGCCTTGATATGTGTCACCAATGATAACTTTGAAGTCCATCCATCTCAGAGCAGAAACATTGTAGATTGGGTCAATGTTGTGAAGAATCTCAGTCCGTGGTGATCTTGTGCCACTGTAGGCAAAAAGAAGAAGTTGTGAGATATCAAGTATATGAGTCCACTCATCCCAATACGACACAGAAATGACTCGTGGGTCCATTTTACATCTATACATTTCTGTTTATAAAAGCAATCAGCCCATGAAGCCACAACATTGCCCAATTGTTCATCTTTAGAAACAGCAATATGTGCGATCATTTCAAACCTGGCCGATTGACGGTCATCTTTTTGATACATAAGAAAATTCCCTTTTAACCCAACAATTTTAATCTCTTACTTGGGAATGTTTTATATGTGTGATACAGAACTTTGAAGTAATATCGCAGCGACACCTCTCATAAATAAATAGGTATAAGTCGTTTCTGTTGCACCATTAACGCACAGTGATCTATGATATGTATGCATGGGTAATTCCAAACCATGCACCAGTCCATATCCGACTGTACATCAACCAAAATGTACCCAGGACTGCTATGTCTAAGATGTGCTAAAGGAAATGTTGTTATTAGCAGACTTGATGGATTCATACTGGTTCTCATATTCCGGGCATTTTGGAATATGTTGTTGTGTCTAGTGCAAAACTTAAGTACTCGTACTCAGAGGGTTGAACTCTAACTTGTACTCATATCAACAGGAATTCTACCTGTTCTTGTACTCATGCTGTTGTACTCGTACTGCAAGGAATGCTGATCAGTGACTTCAATGATTATCAAGATTGAGTGAATACAACTTTAGGTGATTCTGATTTAAGCTTGACAATTTCAGTCTCCTTCTGTTTTAATCTAGAGCATAGTAAGACATAATTAATACTTTCACTGGGAAAATATATCTTGTCAGGATTCTGGAATAGGAAATGAAATGCAAATTACACTAGGTTAATTACACCTACTTTACACATAAAAATTAATTTTGTCTCTGAATTAACCATTGACAAATATAAACTTTAATGTACAACTACAGATACTCAAGTACCAACCTATTTAGGCTTGGCCACTGGCTGGTCCCATCCAGATTGGAAAATTGACTAGGATCTCCACCGCCTATGTCGATGAAAGTCGGAAACCAATCACACACATGGAACATTCCATTGGATATACGGGGAGATGATTTAAAGAGTGGACTGTGCACAAATGCTGCACCTCTGACTCCTCCTTCCCAGAGGGTAGCTTTCACACCACGGAGAGGGAAGTTACTGGCAAAGTTGACGTCAAAACCATTTGCGGGGCCTCCATTGTCGGAGGTAAAGATTATGACCGAGTTATTAAGCATCCCCACATCCTTTAACGTCTCTGTCAAGTTTTGCACTGACTCATCCAGGATTGACACCATCGCTGGATTAAATGAAATATTAAATGAAATACTAAAGGATGTGTAAGACTTATATTACTAAACTACCACTTATCATGTTTCAAATTTAACCTTTATCCAATGAGAACACTCACAACGCAGTGATGCAATCACCATGAATATTCATATTTTCTGTAGAAGATATCAATCCTATGAATCATACCTGCATAAGTTCTTCGTCCCTCATGGTGAATGTCTTTGAATTTCTCCAGGTATCTGTCAGGTACTTGAAGAGGCTGATCGTTGTTAGCACTGTGTACAGACTGGTGGGCAAAGTACAGGAACAGGGGCTGAAAGAAAGGTCATCGAAAGGTCAAACATACGATACAGTGAAAGTTCTTCGCAAGTGAAAGTATTTCTTTCAACTTGCAATGGAACAGACAGTCATGATATTCGAATACCACAAACATGTGAACATCCAATCCAGAGGTTCTCAATTAACTTTTTATGAGGGCCAGAAACATTGGTTGAAGCAAAGGACAAGAGAGAACCATAAGCTCACAAGATTGAGGAATGTCTGGGGTACAGTAGGTCAGAAGGTTGTTGTTCAAGCCTACACCTTAAGGGCCTAAATATCAACTTGATGCAAGATTGTGGACTGATTCTAATCACAAACCAGATTGCAGTCCTTCCTGGCCACCTGTTTAGAACCCTGATCTAAGAAAGCACATTCTGAAATGAAATATCAGGAATAAAACAGTGTTTGTAGCATTTTTTCAGGTTTATGAAGTTTATTCCTCATCAAATACTGAAAAGAGTATATTTCAGTGTTCATATGTGTATCAAGTCTCTGATGTTGAAAACAAAATCCATCCATATCTTCAAAACATGGTTACAGTTTTTGATTGATCTTACTTCTGACTGGTTTTTGCTATGGTTCCTTATGATGTTCTCAGCAGCTTGTGTGTAAATTTCTGTCGAATATTGACCAAAAGTTGGTTTGTATGGTGTTCCGTCCTTAAAGAAGTCGTATCCAAGCCAACCATCCTACAATTAAGGAAGAAAACCATTGGTATGATCTGTTACTAAGCAATACTCTGAGGTACTTGTAAGATCCATATATACCAGGATGTATAAACAAAATACAGAGGCAGAATCTTTTATCTTGAATGAGACTGAAAGTTCTTTCATTTTTTATCCTTCAGGATCAACATATCACATGATAGCATGATCATGTGACTTTGGTAAACGTAAAGAAGTGTCACAAAAACTGCCACCGTTATAACACTTTACTGTTGGGAATCAGTTACTGAAAAGATCTGCTGCTCTGTTATGTACTGTAGCTAGTAACTATCAACCTTTTCACTCGGGCAGTTAAGGTTCATCATCTTTTTTTATAGCTTTTTGAATCAATTTAGGATAAGCACTGGTCTGAGCGGCTTATGCACTGCTACTAGTTATCAGGTATTATATGTATACAGGTACCATCCATTTTATGCTTTCATTGATGATGTATTCAAATAAGTTACCAGTCAGCATTTGCTTTCACTTGTATATTTATAGCTAGCAGTGCCAGTGAGATGTGAATCGGCGATCCACATATGTTCTGTTGGTTCTATTTCTGCCAACGGTTTATGAATCTTTTGACCAAATTATGGTCATGATTGCATAATAGATGTAAGTATTTCACAACTCTTACAGCTTTATATCTTTTCAAAAGCACTGCTTTACAGTTTCCACGGTAACCATACCTCATCATTGCAATGGTTGTAGTAATCTTCCTTCCCCGAGTAGTACCCGATGTGAGAATCAAATCCACGGTTGATTGGAGTGTAGGCATCCTCAAAAAATCCCAGATGCCACTACAAATAAAACCAGGCAAAAAGTTAATTTACAAAATTTCAAAATTTATTGAAAAGAAAATTATCAGTTATGTTGTGAAACAACTAGGGACATGAACATCTTCCTAAGCTCCAGGAGGAACAGTAACCAATATGTGGGAGGAAGGGATTTGATATAATGAATTTAACAGGTAATAAAGTTTTGTCTCTCAGTGTTCTGTTGATAATTAAAATTAAAAGATGGCTTTAGGCACAAAATTAATTTTAATAATTTTGTAGACCATTAAGAGGCAGTGCAATCAGTCCAGGTAGGATTTTTTTCTTACATTTTGTAAGTTTTGAGAAGTGAACCTTGCAGTAAGTGAAGTTCATCAATTACAGTGACTGGACTTTATAGTTTAATACACAAACAGTTGGGGTCAGTTCCTCAGATGCAACACAAAACTCAATGGGGAAAATGGGAGAGTTTTATAACCTCAAATGACATGCTTACAATTATAGATTATAATTTTGTCAAGTGGTGTTGGAATGTCATCCAAGAGTGTTCTGTTATTATAAAGATACCCATATAGCTACAATACAACATACCCTGCCTAATCTGTGTACAGGTGTCATCATAACGTATAACTTTTTAGGGACTAATGCTACTTTTAAATCTTTTTCATAATTTCACAGTCGTACCTTTCCAACCATGTGTGTCTTATAGCCAAGTCCTTTAAGAGCTGTTGCTACGGTGGTCTCATTGAGAGGAAGACCATAAGGAGCTGCAGGATGAATGGTCTCATGTTGAAGCCCTGAAGAGAGAATGTTATTCTGAAAGACTAGCAGACTTTAATCTTTGACATGGAGATTGTTTTATTTATATGAGTTCATGCTCTTCAATATATGTAAACCCTCCCAACCTCATCCACAGTTCCACACCCACTCATCACCAGCATCCAGCAGTTGCTGTGTATATAATCCTTGGAAGGAGGATGTTATTATGAAATTATTAACAGACTTATACAATTTGTGATGGAGATTTATTTATAGGTTGCAGAACTATCAAATCCCCTGATGTTACTTTGTTCAAGCAGAAAAGAAATTCTTGCAGAGACATTGTCACATTAAATCTTTCTGAGCTATATTGTCAGATACTATTATTAAATATTATTACATAACAGGGAACGAAACTGTAGGTCTTCTACTGAGATGGTTCAATCATTAATTGTTGAGAATGACTGGCTAGTGGAAGAGGAAATGTTACAAAACCATCATTTTCATTCATCAGTACTCTAGACAATGTTTTCATCTTTTGTTGTGAGGCAAAAGTTAACCGAGTGGTCAAGCTTAAAATCAATGAGCAAAAATGTACATGAGCAATGTACAGAGTAGCAATGATGAAGGAAGAGATGGAGAAAAGAAAATTATTTCGAGAACATTGTTGCATAATATAGACAGTAATTCCTGCTCCAGATCTTCCAAAGAGAGAGAGAGGTGAAGAGAGTTCCATTGACCTTAAATATGGCTTCCTACATTTCTTGTAAGACCATTTACATATCATCTTAGGTACAGTAGATTTGTCTCCAACTTAAAACATTCTCCAATTTGCAGCTGATATTCAAAAGTTTCCAAGTGCTAAATGGTGACCTCCATGCTAACAATACAAGAAAACAAAGCAGATTCTGATCAACAATCATAAAAAAAAAGTTACTTGAAAGGCCAATGTACATCTTTAAGTGTGAATCTATGTCAGACGTCTTCTTACCTAAGTGTATGGGATGCCGGCCTGTCATCAGTGCACCCCTGGTTGGGGTACATATCGGTGACACATAATAGTTAGAGAGAATAATCCCATTGTAAGCTAGCTCATCTAGGTGTGGTGTTGGTATCTGCGATGAACCATGAAAGCTGACATCGTTCCACCCCTAGATGAAATGAAAAAAAAATTGTTTACGTTTAGAATAATATATGCATGCAAACAATAATACATAGTTATAGGACCGTATACAGGATTTTGTACAGAATGGTGCATAAATTTAAGGTGTGGAATTTTTTGTAACACCGTCTATAATTGCCTACATAGTTAAAGGTATTTAAGACTCGCCCCAAACCGTGTGCCGCACTCTGAAAAAGTTAACTTTCCGTTGCTTGCAAATGACGTTTTCTTCTTGTCGCTACAAAATGCAGACAGTAATGAACCGTGTGAAGACTTGTGCAAAAAGAAACGTCTAATGCCAGTAATCTGACCTAGTTTCGAATGAGGTGTAACAGAAGTGTTAGACACCACCATCAATCGCAGAAAATACACACACACAGCTTGCTACCATCGTTAATTAGACACTAGTGTATAGTCAGTACATACAGCTGCGGTCAATACCCACAGCACAGTGTACAAACAATGCAGCGATGGACATCTCAGGTCCAGCTTAAGATAACAAGGTATCACGTTTCGTTACTGTACTGTCTGCATTTTGTAGCGACACGAACAAAACGTCACTTGCAAGCAACGGAAAGTTAACTTTTTCAGATGGCTGCACGCGGTTTGTGGCGAGTCTTCATATCCTTTAAAGCTTTATGGATATAGCTTTTTATCTCACCAAATCATCAGCAACTATGAGGATGATGTTAGGTTTCAGTTGGTTACTGTTAGCTGATAAACCACATAAAATCCAACAGTTCAGGAAAGTAATAAGGATTTTATAACGTGTCATCATGATCATCCAATCCGTCCAATGTCCAGCATTTCTGTTTGTAAAGAGGACCTGAGAAAACAGTAATTCAATGTGCTACAAAATTCTGTGATATTTCACTACTATTTAATATAACATATGATTTAATATGATTCCATCGTTAGGTGAATATAGCATGGCGTCCTTGCTTACTCACTCAGTCAGTCCGTAAGCTGAGAGACTCATCAAGCCATAGTATAGAGTATTTATGTCTATATATGCATCCAAACTGAACAGTCAAATTGTGCAAAGTGTTGTGAAATATACCGTAAAACACTTGACGTGAAGGGGGGGGGGGTGAGGATGGGCATGAGAGGTTGTTGAAGTCCACTTCATTGCATGGGGGATATTAGGTCCTCCCAAAACAATGCAATTTTAGGCATGAAGTGGTGCAATCTGAGGCATGTTGAAGCTATAATTAAATTAATGTTACACTTAGGTGTACAGGTTGGACTGATTACTACTTAAATTTTTGCAATTCTATTTTCTCCAATTCCATGCAACAAAAGGTACAATATGTAAAGAAAACAGTAGCAGGTCAATACAATGTGCCACTGCACTTAGTCTATGACCATTCTGTAATATGTTATTATCGTTATATGCTGGGAATAAATTAATGAAATGAATGAATGAATGAAATCACAGTCTGTAGTTAGGCCTAGCCTAACCTTTCTCCTGTAACTATATGGCCTAACGTTCGGGTGACTAACCGGTGCTATTTTCTAAAAGAATATCGGATCTATTTACTTCAGTGATGGGCTAAAATTACAATAAGAATGTTACTTTTGAAAACTGAAAGTCTTTATTCGTTGATCACACTAAGAAACCCTGAAGATTGTTATTCTCCTTCCTTGGAACTTCCGATCGGGTATTTCCCTAATTTAAACCGTATGGAACGCGAACCCCGTAAAAGTGGTTCAAGCAGTTCCGCGCTGATACAATTCCACTTATCTCTTGTACATTAATACTGAACTAATGGGGGCTAAGGATAGTTTAGTTTTGTAGGGAAAAAACATCAGGAGGGACACACAAGTCCCCATCAAGGACCCTATGGAGAGTAATGAAACTGAATCCACAAATAATCAGACCTCATAACACTGCTTAAAGTGCTTGTCCAAATCATTCTTTAATCCATGCACAGAATGATTTGGACAAGCACTACTTGCAAGTATAACTTTCTCAGGCAAAGTACAACTTTCTCATGCTAAGGATCGCTTCGAAACAAATCTTTCCCATTATTTTTAATATCATGGACTTATGGCACTTTATCCTCGTGTATTTAAAGTGGTATTACAGTGAAACAATGATTGCTAGATATGTTAAAATTAACCCAAACCTCACAACACTTTTTTTTTCGATCAGCATTATTCGCATGAATTATAGTTTTGTGGTAATCGTCGTATTCTTAGTTCTCATGGTGACATAACCTGAAGTTTGTTACAAGCTTCACTCTGTCCCTTTGAGGTATCATATTTTTCTCTAAGGTTGAAACCAAACTATGTAAACATGTCCATAAACTAATAGTATAGTATTGCAACGCACTTTTAGCATTAGTTTGTCACTTTTGGAATGTAGAATTGTTCAGTGTGTGTGTGTGGGATAGTTCGGATAGTTTTTCAGTTTCACACGAATCAGCAACAGAGCAGATAGAAGGCACTTATTTTATTATTAAGCTTCAAAGTATATGCATGGCTTATTATATTGAAACTTGCAAACAGACTAAGTCTAACCCTTCCGCCGGGTGGGTCCACTTCCCTCCAGCCTACATACCGCATACATAACATACCTTATATGCGGACTTAACTGTCTTAGGCCCTAGCAACTTAGAATCTTATGAAAATCTTACTTCCACATAATTCACTGAAAATATGTCGACTTTGTCAGCTTGACCAAACCGTTCCGGGCCGAGAGGTACATGAGCTGTTAACTACGAAACGGCAAGTTAACCTTGCCTATATTTGTCCATTCATTCGTGAAGGCCTGAAATGTTCCCGCACTTTGTGTGATGATTGGTAATGATATCATTTTATCGGTTTAATCACACCAAACATGTTTTAAATTCACAAGAGCTAGGCTTCAAATGAGTGAGCGTATTAAAGATTAGCAAGTTTTCATGTTTGGAGATTTTTTTTCGAATACTACTCTGACATTTTATTATGTTTCAGTGGTAACGACTGGAAACAATACTACTTTGAACTTTGACCTTATATTCACGATGAGGTCTTTTCTGAAAATTTCCCGGCGCACGTTTAGGTGAATTTCTTCCAGTTGATGATAGAGAAAATCACCGATCTAACATTTCCCGCGACAAATTGTACGTAAAATCGGTAAAGATGGATCCTCAGAAGCTGGTCGAAATGCTTCAAGGGACCATTCACCCAGAAACTCGTGAATTGGCAGAAAAACAGTTAAATGAGGTAGGATTTGTAGGACCAATGTATTTTCCATGGGCTAAGCCTAACACTGGACCCACCGTTAAGCATAGGCTAGGCCTGCAATAGCGATTTCAATTTCATGCAGACTGATTCCTAACTTAAAAAACCTAGGCCTATACCTACCATTGTGACGAAGCAGAAAGAGTTTGCGATGCAATGAATTCAACGTGTCTAGGCCTGGTAGAACTAGCCTAAGCCTAAAAGTAAGTCAAACTATGCTAAGACAGAATATTTTTTGTCTGCCACTATAGTCAGTATTGCTAATTTCGGAACACTGCCAATTTCGGACACCCCTAAGAAATGCACGATTTCACCATGACAACCTACAGGAAGAGCCAAATTTCACCAAAAAGTACGAAATGACCTGTGTGCAAGTAAATACTTACATATTTGTCAATAAAATGACGGAGATCAATGAAGTCTGTTATAATTACTGAAAGAGCAACTGCGCCACCAATTTTATCACCAGCGCCACACTGTGGGACTGTGTGTCCGAAAATTAGCAATACTCTAGCAAAGAAATGCCAGTTCCACAATCACAAGAATCTTCTTGGAATACAACGTGAAAACAGTTTGCAGGAAAGAAAGTTTGGCCGTGTATCGTAATATAACACACTTCTCCCACCATATCAAGTATATTTTCAGGTGATTTATACCAGAAGATATAGTTTTGGGGTGTATTAAGGCTTAGGTGTCCGGAATTGTCCATGTCCATGCTACTTGTACGTAGTTGTACTAAGCTAGGCCTAGCCTAAATATTTCATAAAATTTGTAACACTGGATACAATCATTTACTAGTGGCAAAATTAAAACTTCAGGGTTAAATAGAAAGATGCATTTCGTGTTTTTGGCAATGCATATTTTGATTCACAAACTTGATACTTTAGCCAGGCTAAAGTTAGTGCTACTGTAGGAAACAATGTAGGACTGTAGCATATGCCTATATTAAGCTACAGTGGCAGTTTCAAGTTTACATATCAAAGCTACATATAAATATCATGCAACTAATTGCAATGCTTAACTGTCACTTGTCAGTGTGTTTTGCTAGAAATTTAATGTACAGTATTTTATGGATTATCCCTATTGTATGTGAATGTATTTTGGAACCTACCACCATTCGATAATAGGTTGCCATCAAGCAACTTAAAGGTTGGCAAAAGTAAGGGATTAATAATAATATTAATCCAGTAAATTAAAAAAGGATAGGCTTAGAGGTGTGCAATGTGGTTCTCAAAATAATTTTAGAACGTCAAACCAACGACTGCTTTAGGTTGTACACAAATATAAAACACCCCTACTTTATAGTGAAATATTCCGTCCGGCATGGAATAGGACATTGTTCGATTTTCTTAGTGTTGCCAAACCAAGTATGTGTGTCTTGATCACCACTTAATGAATCCCTAGATCAAGATTGATGCAGTTTTTGTAAGAAGTGACAAATAAAGTGTAAGGGTTCTATATCATTTCACTGGTAATGAATTCCATCTATATGAAAAGTCTTCTTAGCAGGCCTCAACAAACACACTTGCCTACTCGCTTTTGGCAAGTAGAATTTTAGCTTTGGCGTATCGAAAATGCTTGCCCAATGACCCTTGAAATTACAGTATGTGATACAAATATGGCTAGGTGCATATTAGTTTTTTCGTAGGTTTAAGTTGTTCGTCACTTCCTATTGTTGGAAGAAGTTTCATACTGCACAGAAATATCATTTTCCAATTTGCATTACATAGCTCCATGTATCTGCTTAACTGTAGTTAGAACGAGTTGATGTTGTAAAGTAGTTTTGTACCTTACTACTAAGTATGGAGACTTCAGCATAGTGATTATAGTGGCGAGTGAATTTTGCCTTTTTGGCAAGTAGATTTTAAGTCATGCTTGCCAAATGGAGAGCAGTTTTAAAAATATTTGTCGAGGCCTGCTTCTTAACCACACTGTTACTTTTATGAGTGATCGTATGTGAATTCATGTTCTCTGTCTATAGGTTCATAAAATCATCGAGTTCAGTCCCACCCTGTTGTTCACCGTCATGGACGAAAAATACCCGTTTCCAGTCCGCCAAGCCGGCGTCATCTATTTGAAGAATATGGTGATGCAATTTTGGCAACAGAGGGAACCTGAAAGCCCAATTGAGCAGGCACCATTCTGCATCCACGAAAAGGATAAGATGTTCATCC
>JAIPMN010041425.1:0-10531 GCA_020650975.1 Apostichopus californicus
GGTAGTGATCGGTAATTCCCTTGTTGAGTTATCGTGCATACAAGCTAAAGCGTCACACACACACACACCCACACACACACATACATACATACATACATACATACATACACACACACGCCAACCTGAATACATAGGTTCCTTTGCTTTCAGCAAGGAACCAAAAATCATACAAATTGACAGAAAATATGTTATGGAAGTTTATCGAAGACTATCATTATTAAATTCTAATTCAAATTCAATTAATCCAGAAGGTCTTGGACCTCTGAAGATCATGTTTGAGCATGAGCATTGAATGGAACCCTATATAACCAAATATTACTGAAAAGCCTTGTAAATCCAAAGTTTTAAATGCCTTTTAAAAATCAGTACTCTTACTGTATGCCATTTTAGGCTAACCTTTTAGCAAACCAGGGGACAAAAACCAGAAAAAAGTTTGGAAAAGGCAGCAAATGCAATAAGTAGAGTACTTCGATAATCTTTGGTCATTGCACTATAAATAATAAACAACTCATTCCAACTCTCCGAGCGAGATAAAAAGATGCCTCATTATGTATTCCATTACAAGCACAAACTAGCTTATTCCTAACTCTTCACTCATTTTTGGTGCTTTTCTGTAGATTATTAATCACACTTTCATGATGACGTAAATATTTTGTCAAAATTTTGACCCATTCACAGAGAACGACCAAATTCAAAATTCAGACAATCATATTGCATGTGCTATGTATGTCAACACAATAGTCACCTCATATTATTGGTTCGACACAGGAGTGAGCAGATGAATTGACTGTAGTGTACAGTATGCTATAGAGGGGGAAAATATAGGCTACACAGTGAACATCATGCACTCTGAACAGCCAGGGATTTGGCCTGACACCGAAGAACTAGTGACTCAAGGATATTTTGTGAAATGTGTCCTTTCAAACATCTTGCTGTGTGGGAAATCGATTTAGGAGAGAGGGAGACAAACAAAACACAATGGTGCGAGGCATTGTACTGAACCGTGGAAAACAGCCTTTATACTTGAAAGACAAACAGTTATTAAAGGAAACACATCTGCCCACTTATGGGATTATTATAATTACGATTAATGCTTTGGACTGTTTTGTACACAAACACATAATGTTATTGTCTGAATTTTCATATTGCTTTATCCCTGGGGATAAGCCATAATTTTGAGGCCTTTACAAGATAATTTACAAACAAGTTTCACATAGCTTATGAATGAAGAAACAGTTAGTACTGCAGTACCTAAAGAAGACGTTTTTGACCGCTTCACTTGAGATGTTCCAGACGTTGAGGGAACATCCTTGGCAGATTTAAGAGTTGAAATCAAACCGTGTAACTGTTAAAGGAGAAAAAAAAACAGCAGTGAACACATCAAACCATTATTAAGATATGTCAGTAATTCCATGTGCAGAGACCATATTTCAGCAAACTGCACTCAGTGAATACATAACCTCAAAAAGAATGTTGCACACCTCGGTGAAGTTGGTTGCATAAACAACATCTATATTAGTTTAGACATTAAAATTTAACAAAGAATTTCGGAGTAATTATAGAATACAGGGCAACTCAATGATTCTATCTGAGCATCCGGATACGTGGATGCTCAGTCTCATCCCAGTACATATGTGAGTCCAAGTTCTTTCTTTTTGAGTGGATGCGCGGATGCTTGGATGCGGAGTCAAAAATTTCCTAAGTCCATTCCTAGTACTCCCGGGGTGGATGCGCGGATGCGGAGTCAAAATGAAAAATGAAATACGTAATGGTATATGGGGAAACTTTCGAAAATTAACAAAGTCCATTCCTAGTACTCCCGGGGTGGATGCGCGGATGCGGAGTCAAAATGAAATATGTAATGGAATTTTAGAGGGCGTCATACGTGTACGGACATGAACAGACACACCGCGCATCCGGATGCTGGGAAGAGTTAATGAATGGCCCTGTATTCTATAATTGTACCAGAAGTTCCAGCTACGTAACAGGTAGGCTTATTAAGGCAACTACATAATTTGCTGTTAGGCTAGGCCTAAACATCCCCCAAAACTTTGAATACCATACCATACCATACCGAAAATGGTCACATTGGATCATGATTTTCTAATGGCTATAATGTCAACATTTTTGCCTGACTGAATCATGTTGCTATAGGCCTATATTCTATTTTTAGTCATTTTGTTATTGACTATTTTTTATTTTTTTTGAAAGAAGTGTACTTTCCTTATTATTCCGCTGCCCGAATCTCTTTAACTTTAAGTTAAAGGCTAGTATTACATAAAGTTAGGCTTAGGCCTACGTCTATAAATTATGAGGGATCTGTGCCTATGCCTATAGCCTACTGTAGCCTATTCACCTAATACTAATTTTATTTATGGCTAACTTAAGCTTTTGAATTGTCTTTTTCTCACAGCAGAACCTTGTGTCCATTGCTCAAACGGAATTTCTCCGCTTATATACTTCATAAACTTTTCCTTATCCAATTGGAGTTCCATCCTTAAAAGGAAAGTGTCGAGTCGTTGTCGGTCTGTTTGTTACAAGGATTGTACGAACACATCCTTGCCTCTTCCTTCTCATGTAGCAGACGATGTCCAAGTCGAGCGCGAGATACTCTTGCGAATTTAGATAGCGATATCACGCCCTCTTTATGGTTGCTACAGTAAACGTTCAGCTTTTCTCCCAGTCCAACTGAATTTGTTCTGAGCTGCATATTCTGTAGAACGAGGTCGTTAAATGGAAAAGCAGGTGAGACAGCAGTTCCACCATTGTTGAAAATACTAGCACGAAAATTGATTGTAATATTAAGGTTTTAAGCTATAAATCAATTTCATGGCCCTAGCTTGACGTTAACTTGGAGTTGACCGTGTTCCCTATCGTTAGGCAAAGTCCTATACTTCGAATCTTACTACATCTATTACTACTAATACTAGGCCTATTACTATTACATAGTATTACATTTACATACCTAGGGTAACCATTGACCACCATTTGAAGCAGAATGTTGAATCACTCCATTTCTGCATTTTCGTCAAAGGCCTAGGGTTAAGATGGGGAGTGGGATGGGTCGGCGCCTTAAGATGACATGCAGCAATTCATCAAACTACACCACCATTTACTTATTGGTTTGTTGTTACACAAGAATACAATGAATAGGCCTAGCCTAGGCCTACATCTTGCACTGGCATTGTAACTAAGCAGTTAGGTATCATGTTTAATCTATTGTCTAATTTAGAACCTTCTTCCGTGCAGATCTTCAAGCCATGTGACTTTCGTCTATCAGTATCAGCTTGAGGATGTCTTTATTTTCAAAATCATCCTTACCTCTTGTGAGATTCTAACTCCTGAGTTTCCAGGTTAGGATGTCCATGGACTCTCTAGGATTTTCCTCCTCGGCCTATGAGCCCCCAGAGTCTCTCTGGAGGTTAGTCGAAGAAAATGTCTCTTTAGAGGAGAAAGAAGAAGTTAGGGAAATTCTGGGGGATTCCCTTGTGGACCAAAGCTTGGAATTACATGCTGAGGTAACAGTTATTTCCTTTTGAAGACAGATCTGGCATACCCAGGTTTACTCATTTATGATGAATATGAATTGATCTATATTAATGTACCTCCTTCAGGTTGTATTTAATACAAACACTGAGCATGATAATTAGCAATTCATATATCCTTCTGGTTTGTCTTTCAGCATCAAAATTATCTAGCAAGAAATTTCAATCATCTTGCATAAATTTGTTTTTTCTCTTTTCATCAATCATTAAAAGCTTGAGAACTCTAAAAGAACAGACAAACTACTAAATGCTTGAATTTTATGTTTTAATTTTGATGCTCAAGAATTGTCTAGGGAAGTATTCAACCTGGTTATTATTTCTTCCAAACCCTAGGTTGGTGCCTTACTTGAGATATGGCAAACTTTCAAATATGAAACAGACAACTTGAAATCATCACAGCCAAAGACCCTGCCAGAACCACCAGGAATGAGGGACAGTTTGAGGAACCATATTAAGATGCTGGTGGAAAATATTCGCGAGAAGTCAAAAATAACCGGCAGGTCGGTTTCTTTGGAGAAACGTCATATAAGGTTTAAAAATGATAAAGCTATTATTGCGTTGCAATAGTCCATCATGCATTGCAGAAATGTCTACCCCTCCTCCCTTCCCCCCTCCCCCCACTCCCCACACTAGTCACACCTCCCCATGCTCATTCCCTAACTTAACTTATAAACTTTTGTGAAATTAATTTATTACAGAGCATACTGTAACATGATTTAAAGAGTATAGACTAGTTAATTGAGCTATGCATTGCAATTTTGCCAAACTTGAAAGGTTATTAATTCCCTGGTTTTTTTTTTCTGTGTTTTTCTCCCCCATAGGGACTCAGAAATAGTATTGTCAAACCGTAAAAGTGACATCATAGATTATGCAATGGAAGGGAGCTCAAGAGGTAAGTGTATTTTATTTTACTGTGATAACTTAGTTTGATATGCTGTTGTTTTTCATGAATAATCTTGATTCAGTATACAGTCTCTAATGGTAGGATACTCAGCCTTTACAGAAACATTCATGGCTTAAACCATCCTTACCATATTAAAATTATATCCTTTAATTTACACTGTGTCTCACAAAATACCCAGTACCATCCAGTTGCCCTATTTAAGATAAGTCCAATTAAAGATTGTCATTTGAAACAAACAAAATACCCAGCTGTGTATGGGAACATGTTTTGGTTTACATTATCAATTGATGATTACTTAATTATGAAATTGTTATTCACATTTTATTTTTAAATTTGTTAATTTGAATTTTTGATCAACACTGTAAAGTTAACTGACAGAGAAAAACTTGTCATTAGTTTCCAACATTTAAAGTGTCAAATCTGATCACAAATAAAACTCGCCAATTTCCTGGCATTTTGTTGCGGGATATGCTTAGAATATCTGTGTCTTGTTAACATTGAAGCACCCGCTTGCTAAGACATAGAAGGGTATTTCTGTTTGGGTTACAATATGTTATTAGATAAGGTAAGGACGGTCCACACAAGGGTAAAAACACAAGTAGAAACAGCTCACAGACTAACTCTCTGAGACAGCAACAACATTTATCTTGCCACAAGCAAGTTTGGAGACCACTTGGTCCATGCCTTGTTCAAATTAAAGGTCTGCTATATAGACCCCAACTAAAGCACGCTATCATGGAAAAGTTTCTTGAGATTACGTAATCGACCTGCCTTGGTCGTAAAATGACCTCTTTTTACCAATTAGTCTGCAACGCCTGCCACATAATTTTTCTTGTATGAGGGTGTTTGTGTGAACGCTGTATGATTAATATACACTGTAGACATGAACATATTCCACACAGTGTTTACACAAAGAGCCTAATGGTGTTAAGAAGCTATGCAGGCTAATTGTTGGGCCTGAGGTCGATTTACCACCGTGGCAGGTCGAATACATAATCACACGACTTTCCTAGCTATGGCGTGCTATAATTGGAGCCAATAAAGCAGATCTTTTAAGTCATTTTTTTTTTTACTTTAACCTATGCTTAAGGATTTTTCTTTATCACCATATGTTCTATTTCTTGTCTCCTTGACTGCACTACAGGAAGCAGCCCCAGTCTAGTCCGGTCTAGGCCGTCTTCATCGGTCAGCAGCAGAAGCGGCCGAGATACTCCGATGCGGATGACTCCATCGTCGAGTGAAGAAGATAGGTAAAGAATTGAATGGGATGTGAATTTAGGATTGTTTGTAGTGTGTAAAGTGGGTATCTAGTCATCATGATTGGAGGGTCCTTGAAAATGCCATAGATCGGGAATCTCATTGGTCAATAGATAGGTAAAGAATTGAATGGGATGTGAATTTAGGATTGTTTGTATTGTGTAAAATGGGTATATAGTCATCATGCTTGGAAGGTGTTAGAAATGCCATTGATCAGGAGACTCATTAGTTAATAGATAGGAGATGTTTGATGGGTAGTGTTTGCTATCACTGGAAAGATGTATTTACTTCGAGTTGAAAAGGAGAAAGAATTTTGAGTGTAGCCTAGTCCGGGGGTAGGGGAAGCAGGGTGGTTCTGAGGGTCTTCTCACCGCATTGGAGAAATTGCAACAACAAAAAAGTGTAAGTTATACTTCATTAATAGCTACTACCCATGTGGAGCATGTCTTTGTTATTTATATTCTATAAATAATTAATTACTAGCAGCAATAACAACTGCAAAGAACGTTATACACTACAAATGTAAGATTGTACAGAAAAAAATATTGACCCACACAATGTAAATTATTGTATTCATGAGTATAATAGTTAAAAATAATAGTAATATATTCAAGTTAACTCTTATTACTTGCTTTTGATCTCTTGTCAGTCCTAGCTCACATCTAACCTACCATCCTCCTCCTTACATATCAATTAACTCCCCAATATTATATACCTGTCTACATTAACATTTTCCAAAACAACAAAACTTTTTTATTTTCATACAGACTCTCAGAATCAACTACCGCCAGTGAAAAAGTGGATTCTGTTCGTGACAGACTCAACGTCCTGAAAATAGATGAAGTGGTTCATGAGTTGAGGTATTCTTTTGACCTAGCATACTAACCATATAATACTTGTTTTACCTAAAATGGAGGGTAGGGGTTGAAAGAAAAAAACTGGTTTTAAAAGGAAAAAACATTAAAATATGTACCATAAATATGTTTTGTTTGGTCCCAAAACAAAGTTATTTGATAGAATATATTGTAAGGGTTCCAATCTTTGTGCCATGCTTTCTTTCTTAGTTGAGATGTAAGTGATGGACTCTTCAAGTTCCAGTGACATGCCTAGTTTATTGGTTTATCAGGGTAAAGGTATTCATGTTGATTAACCTACAGGGAATTAATTTCATGTTGTGTACCTCGGTTTTGAAGTTTCATGGTTTCTGTGTACAACACTGTTGGGCACCTCTGCTCTTGTATAGCAATCTGCCCATTCCTTTTTTCCCTTTTTTTTTATAAATTTATTTATTTATTTTTTTATTTTTTTTTTATTATTATTATTATTTTTTTTTTTTTTAATTAATTTTTTTTTTATTTAATATATTTCTGCCCATTCTGTAAAGCACTCTGCGATGCAATACTGGACAAACTATTCCCTGCGTGGTGAGGTGATATGTCGAGTAAGGTACAGTAGTAGTCGGTAGAATGGAATATGTACCCAGATGAATTGAGTATGTAGGACAACTGGTTAATGATGGAGTACCGTGGGTTACTGTGACCTCGCACGGTAAAAATATACGGCGTGATATGCCGATAAACCGATGATAGATCATATGTTGCACAAGGATTTAGTTTTAGCTACTCTATATCAAAGAACCTGTTACTCGACAGTGACAGGTGTCATGATTACACAAAACGTAATTTATCAATTTTATTACAATGTATGAGGGTCACACACTGTCACAGTTTGGACCCCTTAGTTACGTAATAACCCATTTGCATGTTTTTTGTTTTTATATGTTTTTTCCATGTTACATTAGGAGCACCTTACGAGAGGAAGTAACCCAATTATTAAGTGACATCAAATTTCTCCAGAATTGTTTGGAGGATGAGAGAGACTTTAGATGCGAATCCCAGATGTCCGTTTACAGTGAGCCCTCAATACAAGGTATTCTCTTTATGGATACTTTACTAAGCTGCATAGATTCACAGCATCAGCAGCTTGGTCAATACATAAATGCTACTTTAGCTGGGTCAGTACATAAATGCTACTTCAGCTTGGTCAATACATAAATGCTACTTCAATACATAAATGCTACTTTAGTTTCCAGAAGCAAGCTGAGAGGCATACGTGGGTTTTTACCATATTATTGTGCAGTGCTATTTATATCAATGATATTATCGGCTCTCCAATTGCAAACGTGTCTTAATACTAGAACATTCCATTTGAATGTAGAACTCTAGTCTGAAGTTTCTGATGTTTTCAAGTAATTCTCAAGCTAATCACTGAACTAGCCGTTTTCAGTACTTTGGTGATTGGTGTGGTGGATGGGTAGTTTTTCCACATTCCGTCTAGTTGACCCCTGGCCCATGAGCCATATCCCCTGACCTACCCCTCCCCCCCCCAACCCTCCCCCTCTTAGCAGGCCTGCATGAGGGTGATATCTGATATGACAACTTATAAATACCATTTGATGAGAGAGAGGGTTTTGTATCTTAGTTCCAATGTTAATCTGATACACACCCTGTTTACACCTCTACTTTATGACTTGGTCGAATAGAATTGAGAGAGGAGCGGTCCAAGTTGGAGAAGATGTCCGTCTCGGTACCAGATGGTCTTGACGTCATGAAGACCGTCCCGACCGCCAGAAGGCGTTCGATGCCAGGATCTCCACAGTAAGTTGTCAGATATATACATGAGACATGGAGCCATTTATGCATATTCATGAATATTTATCATCAGCATATACCATCTAGTTATGGTGAAAATATCCACTCTAGCTATGTTTAGTCTTATGCACGATGACCTTGGTTTTAATTCCTTTTTCAACTGACCTATCAGTCTAAGTGATATTTAAGACTGCTGTTAAAACACATTTAGTTTCTTCTTACTTTACTGAATACCTTCTCTTGTTTTTGTTACATGTAAAGCGCAATGGGACCGCCTCAGTTTTATTGCACTATATAAGAATCTATTATGATTATTATTTAACTATAGTGGCCCAAATTTCTCCATTATCAAATATCATTATATATCTTTTGAGTTGGTTCCTGAGATATAACTAATGCTGCCTCTCTTATCTGTCTCAACTTTTACCTTTGCTTTCAACTTGAAAAACCTTCCAGACGCTGGGACTTGTTTGATCTACTTAATATCTCTCTCCACCTGCAAATAATTCTGGATGCATACAAAAATGTCCTACTGCTTTCATTTCACAGACATATCTTAAAGCCACTGTCACCAATATCCCCGAGCAGTCCACAGAGAATCCGTCCATCTCCGCCATCCTCTGCCGGGAAGACCCGGGCCAAGTCGAGAAATCTTCCTCTGAAAGCAAGACATCCTACCGTCACTGGTAGCAGATTACATGAGGACACACAGAGCAGTATTATGAAAAACCAGAGGACTTTAAATAATAACACGGGATCGGATAATGTGACCGAGGACAGTTCTACCAGTAACCCATCATCGCCCATTCAACCCTCACCCCCGCCATCATCGGACAAGAGACCAAAGGGGAGCCCCACCTCGCATAGACTCCGTCGGAGGTTTCGAGAGGTACAGAGGCAGGATGGTACATCGTGATAAGAGATGGTGAGGAATTACGACCTCTAGTGACCTCGGGAAGTGAACTCTAAAGTGCAATGAACTTTCTTCTTTTTTTTTCCTTCTCTGACTTTTTAAATCGTTTGTTGACAATTTCCTGTTTCGCTTCTCTCATTCTTTGAATTAATCTCTCCAAGTTTGAAACTGTGAAACTGTTTCCGGATTAAAAAGTTACACCTTTGGTTTTCTGACCCTGTTCTTTAATAGCCTGGAGTTTTGTTTACTGGCTAGTAAATATGCCTGTGTGTAGGGGGGGTAGGAAGCTTCCAAAAAGTAGGGGGGCACAACATCAGAGGGGCACTTTCTCATTCCACAACCACCACTCGTTATGCTATAATCCGATACACACCGGCCATATCACTGAAATATATATGATGTATTAGTATGCTATCAATACTATATATTGAGATTGTTTATTGTAAACCATGCTACAAAAGGATATGAGATATGGGATGCCATTTTAAAAATAGCATGTACAGACTAAAAATAAATAATGAAAATAAAATATTAAAATTAACAAAGGCTTAAGATATCCAAAAGACAGTTCTTCATCAAAGGGTCACATTTTATTTGCCAGTAGGGCACATTTGCTCTTTTGGAAAAAAAACCCCCCCCCCCCTGCCTGTGTGATTCAGGCGAATCAATTTTTTTTTTTGATCGAGTTTGAATTGAAAACAAAAAATATAATATAAAAACAATGTACTGAGTCTATTGATTTGCTGAGTCCTTATAATAGCTACTCATTTATGTTTCTTTTATCAAATATACCATTGGTATGACAGATAGTGTGCTAATTACATTGTTGAGTGTAAGTATTAACTTTATAACATTTATACAATATTCCTTATGCATTTATTACAGACTTTTACATGGAAAAAGTTTTTATTTATACCTCACAAGTTTTTATTGATAGAATATTTTGAGGTAAAATACAGATTCAGTCACTTTCATCTGAAGGTGTCAGTTATAGAAGTTTCTTACTTTTTTTGTGTTTTTATTTTCATCCGTTCAGTCGATGAGTGCGTTAAGCAAAGACCGGTGTGTAAATGTGTTGTTTCGTTGTTAAAAGCAAACCCAAATTGAGACCCAGAACTGGATTTGCCTGCAAATACGCAGTATTGTAGTGCGCGCAGTGGCGGCGGAAGCCAATAATTTTAGGGGGGGACGGATATCGAAGTCACTATCTAAGCGTAGCGCCACCATCGGTTGGCGCGGAGCGTACTAAAAAAATTTGGGT
>JAIPMN010041426.1:0-11724 GCA_020650975.1 Apostichopus californicus
TCATCATCATCATCATCATCATCATCATCATCATCATCATCATCATCATCATCATAATAATACAGTGGAATTTTTATGGCGCCAAATCAGAAACAAGAAGTAGCCGCTCTAAGCGCTTAACAAAACAAGTCAATCGCAATCAAATGAAACAAGTAAAGAAATGAGTCTTTAGGTAACTGTTAAACGTAGAAAGTTTAGTGTGCAAACTCTAATGGTCTGGTTCCACAAATAAGAAGCAGAGTAGGCCACACATCGGTTCCCATATATGTTTTTTGACGTGTATTGGGGAAGTGAATGGTAGGCCTTGGCAGAGGAACCATGGCAACGGGCAGGAGCATTGGGAGAGAGATGTAATAGATACCTCTACATGTAGGGGGCCTACCGCATAAGTAACAATTGTCAAAATGCTCTAAATTTGTGTCAATTTGTTTATATTAATGTGAAAAGTGCACTGAATTTATGATTTCAGTAATTTAAAATTTAATCACACATTCAAGGATTTTCAGGATTTTGGAGACTTACTGTGTGAGCAGACACTGTCAATTGTACATGTATAATAAATAATAATAATATTACTGATAATGATCATGATAATAATAATAATAATAACAATAACAATATAGTAATAATAGTAATAGTAAAAATAATAGTAAAAGTAATAATAATAATAGTAATAGTAATAATAATAATAATAATAATAATAATAATAATAATAATCATAATAATCATAATCATAATAATCATAATAATATAAATCTACATTACTGTAAGTATAATAATAATTATAATTATAATAAAGTAGATTTATAAAATAGTGCCACTCCAGGAAACCAGTAACTGCCCATGGAGCTTGATATAGGGGATTTGGAATTTCTTCAAAGACATGTTGCGATTTAATATAGTATACTGTGGGAGAAGGGTCATACGGTGAGAAGTTGCCCAGTTATTTATACAGAGACTTGGTAAATTACATAGATTTGATTTTCAACCATGTTCATATTTTTCTTTCCTTTCTTTGTGTGTGTGCTTATATATTCTACTGTTAACAAAATATATGCTGAAATGAAGAAAATGGCCTAAAAAGTTAAAGAAAAAAATAGAAAGAGGAAAAAATGAAACTGAAATCAAAATTGTCGTACTTGACTTTGCAATTATTCATCTGGTTTTCAAATATTGTGAAAAACAGAAAGTTGTTCACATCAGTAACTGTGTCAAGTGCTGCAACCTTTGTCCTAGTAAGCAACAAACACTGCAGGTCACAATTATGTTCAAACGCCATGCATTTATAATTTAATATCTTTCCCCCATCAAAATAATCTTCTTTTATATATAGTAACTTAATGTATTTAAAATTTACTTATGGCAGCAACAAAATTCATAATAATATTAAGTGCAGACTACATTGCTCAGTTTGTGTTACCATGGTAACAAACTTGTGAACACAAAAATTTCAATACAATGCATTCATGTAGCTTCGGCATAGCTGTCTAATTAATACTGCAATTTGAAACTTTTGTGGACAATTTTATCATGAAATTCTCTTTCCAAATTAAAATAATCTTCTTAAATGAGATAACTTTCAAAGGGACTTACTATATTTATAATTTGAATATACTTATGGCAAAAAAGAATTTCATTCTCTAAATATTAAGTGCAGACTGCATTGCTCGGTTTGTGTTACCATGGTAACAAACTTTCTAGAATTAAAGTTTTGTGTTCATCAATATTACTTAAGTATACATTCCCTTTAAATCAATTGTTTAAATTTGACACATAGTTTCCCCTTTGTCTGAAGTTTGAGGACAATACAGATAAATTGCGAAGGTCATATTTATTGCCTAGCTTTTTATTAGCTATTTTTATTAGCTATTTATTGCCTATTCCCCACCTCACTCCCCCACCTCCCTCTCCCCACCTCCCTCCCTTACTTCCCTCCCTTACTTCCCTCCCCACCCCAATGTCCAAGTAAAAGAAGCCCGGTGTTATAGGGTAAAAAGTTTAAGTACTGTACTGTGGTTCTAGGTACGAATACATGGTTTTTAGTTGGAACCGTGTATCAACTCTTTGCAGGCTAAAATATATGTATGGCGATAACATACATTATGGGGCTAACAATGAATTATAAAGTTATAACCTATACAGTGGCGGAGCGTACATACAGTCAGGGGGATGCGCCCCCCCTGAAGGACTCAAATGGACTGCTGACGCCCTTTTCAGCTTTTTACTACTTTTGACTTATTCGCGATTATTGACTTTTTTATTGTGCTCTCATCTACCTATTGACATTTGTCACATTTTGTTTGCGATGACACCTATTTATTCTTCGTTTATCTGCAAATTAGCAAGGCCCGGGAAGGGTCATTTCCGGTGATCTAGGGAGTATCTTTACACAAAAAATTTCTGTATGCTCCGCGCCAACCTGTGGTGGCGCTCCGCTTAGATGTTGTCGAAAGCGCCCCTACAAACCATTCTCGCCCCCCCTGACCAATACCCCTAGCTCCGCCACTGAACCTATACTGTATAAACTGAAAGATAAAGTGATCTACATTCCAGACCCCATTACCCCTGATCTTGTCTAAATACACTGTGTACGTAAAGAAAAAAAGAAAAACAACTTGTAACTGAATGCTGTACAACCGGAAGCACATGTATGTCGACAGGGTGACAAACAGGAAGCAGCTCGACTTAAGATGCTGAGAACTTGGAAATGTATCTTAATTAATATAGTCGGCTTCAAGATTATAGGGTCATATACATGTATACTTTACATATATGCTGACTGCATTATAAATTTAGAAACTACAATAGGTTTGGAGATTCGTTGTAACTTTTTTCTAACAGTCTATATATACAACCTGCCTTGAAATTGTCAAACACATACAAGAGTTTTGACAATGGGGAGGGGGACGGGGGGAAGGATGGCACCCAGTGCCCATGGTCAATTAGGGGACCCAGGGTTATCTGGGATTTACCTAAAATACTTAAAAGGAAAATCTGATAGCTCTTCAAAAAGAGGCCACTGACATAATTGTCCCTCGGGCCCGGTTTTTACTCTTGATGTCTCTGGTGACAAAATGACCAGTTTTGCAGTGCATGGTCTGCTATGTACAGCTTATAAATATAAACTAAATGGTATGCTGTATTGGCCCAAAATGTGCTAGATATTCAAATATGGTCACATTTGGTCAAAATTCTTAAACTGTTTTTTATAACAACCTTTGATGAAATTTTCCTCACTGGGTCATTCAGTCATCTTGTATGTCTGAGAACAATTTGGAGAGTAAAGACCTCCTGGAAAGTACTTTTGAAAACTTCTAGCAAATTATAGCGTGCTATAATTTGGGGCCTATAAGTACTGACTACCTTTGATAGCATTCTTGATGAAATGCCACATACCAACTTTATAAACTTGTGTTTTCCTGACAACCACACCAGTATCCCAACAAATCCTTGCATTTATAGTACTGTGTATTATGTATTGTAAAGTAAATCAAAATCAGAAAGTTACCTAAGAAACTGCTTGGTCCATTACTTTCAAAATGCATTTCAATGTTCGGTCACATTCAATGATAGCATTTCTTTAAATTACCGTATAGAAAGCATACTGTTTTGATATATGTATAACCATGAATACTGTTCTGTACGTAGAAAGCGTACTGTTCTGTATACATGTAGAAAGCATACTGTTCTGTATAAATACAGTACTGTTCTATATAAAGATAACATACTGTTCTGTATACTGTACATGTATAAAGCACACTGTTCTATATATACGTAGAAAGCATACTGTTCTTTATGTAGAAAGCATACTATTAATACATGTATAAAGCATAGTTCTATATACGTAGATAGCATACTGTTCTTTATGTAGAAAGCATACTATTGTGTTAATACATGTATAAAGCATACTGTTCTATATACGTAGAAACTTGAAGCATACTGTTCTATTCGTAGAAAGCATATATGTACAGTGTGCATTTCAATCTGACTAAAATAGTCAATTTGTACATGTATACTGCCATCACTTCCCGCCAATTGGGTTGTGAAGTTCCTTATTTAAGTAGGCTATTAACTACAGCGATGATTAAATAACTGCTAATTACTATTCCCCAGTCGTTAGTACTCCAAACTCTTGGTCAATATAGCAAGCATGTGGAAGATTTCCCCATCCAATCTGTCACTAAGCCCTAAATCCATTCATTGTTTGTTTATAAACTTACTTAGTATATATATACATGCATGTAGTACAATGCAGGGGTTTCTACTGGTATTAATTTTGTGAAGTGGACGCCTCTCTGTATTTTGTGACCACCTCACAAAAATATCATTTTACCAACATCGCCACCGCTTCACTAATTCAGAGAAGGAATTAAAAAAAATGTAAAAATTGCAATCCAACATTTTTAACTCATGATCAATGCCATGATCTGATACTGAAAAATTGACTGTGAACACTAAATTAACACCAAAAAAAAGAATGATTTTTTATCTACAAAACATGGCTTTTTTATCTTATTCAATGTTAGGATGATTGGCATTAGGATGTTTAAACAAATTCTTCTGGGCGACTATGCCCCCAGTTTCACATTAATTAATTAATATTTTAATTAATTGTAATTTTAGCATATCTTGCACCTTTCCTGTCATTTTAATGTAACTAATGAAATGCAAAGGATGCTAGCATCTAATGTGACCGGGACATATAAATGCATTTTGAAATTAATGGACCAAACAATTTCTTAGGTAACTTTTGGATTTTGATGTACTTTAATTACAGTGCAGGATACACACTTACTTTAAATGCAAGGATTTGTTGGGATACTGGTGTGGTTGTCATGAAAACACAAGCTTATAAAGTTGAGTTGGTATGTGGCATTTCATCAAGAATGCTATCAAAGGTAGTCAGTATAGGACCCAAATTATAGCACGCTATAATTGCCAGAAGTTTTCAAAAAGTACTTTCCTGGAGGTCTTTATTCTCCAAATTGTTCTCAGACAACTTTAAGGAACACACAAGATGACTGAATGTCTAAGTGAGGCAGATTTCTTCGAAGGTTGTTATAAAAACAGTTCAAGAATTTTGACCAAATGTGACCATATTTGAATATCTAGCATATTTGGGCCAATACAACAGCAAACCTTTAAATATATCTAGGTCAAAATTATTCAGAAAATCTATCTACATATATATATATATATATATCTAGATACATATTGGAGCAACATTAAAAAATGACTAAATTGTGGTGGTGCCATGCCTGTATGAAGATCAATGTGGTAAAATTATTCGAGATGGGGGAGGGTGAGGGTGTACAATTCCCACCCCGGGATCCATAAAGCAATGTATGTACATTACCAGTACCAAACAACTTTGGTAACACAACCAAATTGTCTACAAGTATACGTCAGTATATGTTCTAGTATTGCCTACTTGTTTATTCCATCAAGTTTTACATTTAGTTATCACTGAGACAGATATATGGTACTAGTTAAGTGCAGTACCTTTAGCCTATTGTGTACTAATTGCTTAATTAATAACTCTAAGGCAAATTTACTACAAATTTATTACA
The DNA here is from genome assembly GCA_020650975.1 of Apostichopus californicus. Classification (NCBI taxonomy): domain Eukaryota; kingdom Metazoa; phylum Echinodermata; class Holothuroidea; order Aspidochirotida; family Stichopodidae; genus Apostichopus; species Apostichopus californicus. The sequence continues at coordinate 5,571 of JAIPMN010041426.1, forward strand.
ATGGGCTTACAATGTTAGTTAACACCATTACCACATTATGTATAGCTAAAAAGGAGAATGTTCCAACTAAAATTTTCAAACTCAAAAGTGAAATTTTAAGTTCAAAGCCTAACTTTGTGCCCTAGATAGGAGAAACTGTACCCTACAGTACTACTAACCCTATTGTACTACTAATAGGAACACACAAGTTGATTTACTAAATAGAACAAGTCAAACACCAAGACATAAATTTGGATTCTTTTTGTACTCAAATAAGAGTGAGATAGCTGTATTATTTTGTTTTAAGTTGGTGGACAGTTCATTAAGAACCATGCAACTCCTAAGCTAATAAAACGCCTTTTTCCATACATGTTCTGTTGCACTGTACACTGCACCAATGCATTGCCATTTTTGACATTCCAATGTTGGTAGACATGCATACCACTGTGGTGAGTTGACCTCACAGAGCGCGTTGTGTATCTATTTACACCAGTGACCCCTTACACCACCTCCTATTTACAACATTACTTCTTAGCTTTGAATGAAATCCAATTACCATTCGTCACACACATGAAAAAGCCGAAGACAAACTTCCGGTTGCAAACCCTTTTGCAGACTATTGTCAATGTAAAAGACACAAGTGCTTACCTGTTGTGCGACAGGGTCCAAAATCAGTTCGATGGTCTTCGTGTGGAAAGACGGCATCTTGAATTATTTAAAGAGAGAGGGATAAGAAACGGAAATTCTTCTTTTAATACTTTAGTCCAGTCTTGTACTTTACGAAACGACAACGACGGAATGAAATATAGATTTGCGTGTTAAGCCCTACGAGACTGCTGTTACGCCCGATAAACTACTACACTGAACCAGTCGCAGTATATAGACAATCTACCGCGGGATATTGGTACATACATGTAGGCGTGGTTAATTCCAAAACAGCTGATCGTAACGAGATACGACTTCCGGTGGGGGGAAATTTCGAATATGTAATTTCCGCTCCCGGTTTCGCGTGGGGAGTTTAATGACAAATATGGTAGCATATGGAACGCGGAAAGGGTCAACATGAGGCGCCGTCCACTCAGAAATGGTCGTTCGCTTAGAAACCGTCCACTTAGAGATCGCCGCTCAAATACAGCAGCCGTCCATTTTGAAATCGCCGTTTAACGTGAGGCGCCGTCCACTTAGAGATGGCCGTCGATACACAGACCGTCTAATCAGAGATCGCTGCGCAAACACACCCAACTTTTCGGGAACCGTCCATTCAGAAATGGCCGTTGACTTAGAAACCGTCGCGACTGAGAAATGGTCGTGATTCAGAAATCGTCCATTCAGAGATCGTTCACTCAGAGATCGTTGTCTCAGAGATCGTCCATTTGAGTGACAGCCAAACTTGCATATTTATATCGTGGGCGGGGCGTGAAATTTCAATCACAGAGTCGAGGTGCGTAGACCGTTCGCACTCGTACTCGTTCATTGAATTTTCAATCACAAATTAAAAAAGATCAAAACGATGATATATAACTCGAGGAATTTGTAAAAATCGGTTTCAACAACAGAAGCACGGCAGATTTGCTTGATTGCAGTGAATCAACTGTTATAAAAGGAGGCGTGCTTCTTAAGGCCTCTGGAAATAGATGGATCTTTCGCAATACAAACCTAACGTTATAGTATGATGAGTGTGTGAGTACGGTGCTGGTATTCCTCAGCTTGAGGCCAATCCCTAATACTAGACTTTACCCTCATACTCGTTTCTTTTGATCCATTTCATACAATATCGGTTGGTACTCAATCTTCGGGAGTTTGTGCATGTTGAGACGACGTACAATTTAAGCCCATTAGTATTTTTAATTAATAATTCGTGATTACCAGTTGTAATTTTCCCAAAAAATTAATGATTTGTTAGTACGAATTATAATTTACTGTAATGAAATACTTGTATGTTTTAATGAAATATTACTTGTTAAAAATAAGTTATTACTTCATAATGATGAATTATTAATTTGTAACAATTAATGTCGTATTAATAAGTACCACACATGAAGAATTTTTAACATGCAATAATATACAAATTTTTATTTCATACGAATTGTAATTTCTTTAAATGATTATTGATTTGTTAATACAATTTATTTGTTTTAATGATATACTATTACATTTGTCATGAAACGTTACTTGGTAACACTGAATTTACTAATTCATAATAAGGGATCATTAAGTGTTTACAATGTTTTTTAAATTTGTAACAGCTAGTGGAATTACTATTGTGTAATGCCTATAGTATTTCATAGTTACAATTTATTAATTCATTATTGTAAATTAAAAATTAAATGTTAACATTTGTAGTTACCAGGGTTAACAATTATGATCATCTATGGTCATCATGATACACATCACATTTTTCCATTGCCAAGAATATGTTAAATTTGATGCTCAGTTACTGAAGGCATACGTGTTAAGTCATCACTTTCTTTTATTTTGACAAATGCTGAGCCCCCCCCCCCCCACATGGAAGGCCAAATCTCGGTCAAATTGATTAGACCAATGAAAAACAACTGGGCCTAGCGACGGATGATACTACTTTCCAAATTAGTTATTCCTGTTTGTCTATGAGTTGCCTGTTCCCTTTCGAAGTTACGGGAAACTTCTTCGACATTTTCGACTCCCAACTTGTGGATTATTTCTACCATCTTATTTCTTTTGGATTGTGGAAACTTTCATTGCATGTGTTCTTCGGTGTACCGAGACGAAATTACTCTCCTGAAAAAGGGAGGGGCGCCGCATGGACGACTTGAATGAGGGGGGAACAACAGCGTTCTACTGTAACAGCTCGGTGTACGTTACTGGGCGGGAGGCGAGATTTTTTTCCCAGCGCGGTAAAGGCCATCATTTGCATACCTCGCTTCTCATTGGCTGGGTCTTTCACTTTTGATGCTGAATTGGGAAGTTCTTGCTTACGCTATGCGTGTGTGTATGTACATGAACATACACGTGCACGCAGTGGATCGTGATTCGCATACACGTACTGTATGAACTGGCGACTGTCTTCAGACAACTTTGTTAAAAAATTTGTTAAAATGTTTTTTCTTTGCTTTTGCGCGGACTTGTTTGTGTACATTTACATCCATAAGTTCGTAATGCGACCATGGACTGTGAGTGTACACGTCTCATTATAGATGACTGTCCTTTGAAGGTAATTATTACTTAGGTTGATGATCCAAACCTGGAAAGCCAATAAACCGAATTAGTTAGTTTTGACAAGGGTGAAGCTTCGAAGTGATGGTGGAACTTGCTGTATTCAGAGTACTGCGATGGCAATGTACGGAGATAAGTACAAGGCGTTTGATTGCTCCAAAACTGCTTAAAAACATTGGACAGCTTGACCGTTTCTGGTTGACTATTTACTTGAGATGCTTTTAAACTTTAAACTGATCGACTCTTAATTTTGAGCATAGACATTGATTTGAATTTCAAAATTATGACCCTTTGAAAACGGTTTTTATTATGACCCTTTGGCACGGTTTCAGATAATATAATACGAAAGATATAGGCCTAGTATTTAGTCATGCATGTGAGTAGTACCACTGCCACTGTGGAGTATAGTTATTGAACACAGAAATTGTCTTACGTTTATATTATATGGTGGTTTTTTGTATCATCCTCAAACTGTTTCTTTAAATTTACAGCAACAGAGTTGTGCGATACATAACCATGCACAGACCATCTACACCCGTGGCATAACACACCGACAAATAAATTAACTCTACTCAAACGCGTACCATTGTACATTCTGCTGCTAGACTGTTTTCCTTTTTGATGTGAGTGTAGCAAAGTGGCCTTGTGAAATGTGATGAGCGATTCAGTGCATCAGCTGCTATTTGATATTGTAATGACCCTGCTAGTTGATATTGTAATGAATCTTATGTATACGGACCCCAGCCAATGAGAAGCGATGTATGCAAATGATGGCCTTTACCGCGCTGGGAAAAAAATCTCGCGGGCGGGAGCACAGCCGGTAAATAGTCCGCGCCCACTTTATGCATACGTATAGAGACATTGTAAAGGGAGGACGAATTCTAAGTAGGCGTGGCTCAGCATCGACCGGCGATTTGTAAGTGGACGATTTCTGAGTCAACGGCCATTTCTGAATGAACGGTTTCTGTACTTCAACGGCGATTTCAAAATGGGCGGCTGTTGAATTTGAGCAACGATCTCTGAGTGGACGGTCTCTGAGTGAATGACCATCTCTGAGTGGACGGCGCCTCACGTTAAACGGCAATTTTTAAGTGGACGGCTGCTTGCATTTGAACGTCGATCTCTAAGTGAACGGTTTCTGGGTGAACGACCATTTCTAAGTGGACGGCGCCTCACGTTGACCCTTTCCGCGTTCCATAGTAGCAACGTGCCGTTTGTTTCTCTATCACTTTTCCCCTTTGGGACTGAGCCTGTGCATCGCTGACTTATTTACGCTTATAATCATTTAACCATGTAAGAAATAACCTATTCCACAATGATCTCCCAACTTAACCATGATATATGTGTGATTGCGCAATATGAATCGCGGCAGGGACAATTGTACGTGAAAAGGGCAGGGGTGTGGGGATATATGTTGGTGGGCGGAATATCGTGTAGCACGTTCTGTGCACCCCTCGTAAGATCCAGATGCGAATCACCGGTAGGGGTACGGAGGACGAATTCAGGCTGGAAACTCTTGCGATTAATATGTATCAACATGTGAAGAGAATATTCTGTAGGCCTATATCATTTGTAAAAGTGTTGTAGAACTAGGTGTTTAGCATTAGCAGTACATCAGGTTGGAATGCATTATTTTAGGCTCTGTTTTGGTGTCAACACAATAACAGACTAAAACCTGCTAAATGTAGCACTTAATGTTAATGTTTCTAGTGCAATTATGTGGAAATGAGAACCAGCAAAAAACTTGGGTTATATATCCCCAGCAAACACAAAACGTTATCATAACATTTTTAAAAGAGCCTCTAAAATATGTTTTCATAACGTTAAATGTGGTGTTATAAAAACGTCGGCATAACGTTTTTTTTAGATATTAATGTTATATTAATGTTATATTAATGTTTTAACGAAAAAATGTTTTGAAATAATAGCCTGAAAACGTTTTCGTGACATATTTATTACACCACAAATAACGTTATCAAAACAAAAGACGAAACGTTTTAATAACGTTTAAAAAACGTTTTTGCGTTTGCCGAAACATTTTCTGCCCTTCTTGGGACCCAATATGGCATGGTATATTAATAAACTTTTAGCTCAAGATTTGACAGGAAAGGCACTTCTTGCCACCTTATATGGAATCCACTTTTTTCCATTGCCACCGAAATATGAACTCAAGTGAAGGACGGGGAGCAGTGGCGGAGCGTCCATACAGTACATTCAGGTGGCGGATGCCCCCCCCCCCCCTGACGGACTCAAATGGACTGCTGGCGCCCTTTTCAGCTTTTCACCACTTTTGACTTATTCGCGATTATTGCCTTTTTTATTACGCTCTCATCTACCTATTGACATTTGTCACATTATCTGCAAATTAGCAAGGCCCGGAAAGGGTCAATTCCGGCGATCTAGGGAGTAACTTTACTCAAAAAATTTCTGTACGCTCCGCGCCAACTCGTGGTGGCGCTCCGCTTAGATAGTGTCGGAAACGCCCCTACAGACCCTTCTCGCCCCCGTGACCAATACCCATAGCTCCGCCACTGGCGAGGAGGGTGTGGGGGTTGGTCCCGTTGCCCCCGTGCTGCAGGCGTCCTTGAATCGCGGGGTAAATTTATTTTATAGTTTTTGTGTTATGCTTTGTTTTATATGGGCCTATTTTGTGGATGTAGAGTAAACTTTCCACTTTTGCAAAGTTCTTTTATTGTATTAAGGTACCGTTATTACTAATTTGAAGTTAGAGATGGCCCGTCAAAGATTTCAATCCGGCCAGCAAAAAAACAAAATGGTCGACCCACAATTAACCACTAATTAATTAATTAATCGGGGAAGGCTTAGGATTGACAAGCCTGCGTACAGTGTTGACCTACGTGTAGTGAGCTTTTGTGTGTGTGCGTGGGTGTGTGTGTGTAAGGGGGGAGAGGGATTGGGGAGTGTGCAGTGGCGTCGTGCCCATTGGGGCCCGGGGGGGGGGGGCACGGGCCCCCCAAATTTT
>JAIPMN010041427.1:0-19504 GCA_020650975.1 Apostichopus californicus
AAATAAGGAACGCAAAATATGAAATAATATAGAAAACAAAGTTCAAAGAACGAACAACATCAATAAAAGATAAACAAGTTGACTGCAGCGAAATTCAAAGTTCATAAGAACAATAAGGTTACTTGCATGCTCTCCTTAATAATAGTCAGAAAGTGAAGCGTTAGTAGTGATCTTGTGTATTCATTGCATTGCATGTTTTCATTGAACGTAATTCAAAACATTTCAAAATGTGTTCTGAATGGCACTTGTTCATATATTCTCTATTCTCTGAGAGAAGATTGGTGACTGGGATATGAAGAGAAATTCGGTTGTTCTATATACATGAACTTCAAATAAGTGATATGAAAAAGGAAATAAGGAACGCAAAATATGAAATAATATAGAAAACAAAGTTCAAAGAACGAACAACATCAATAAAAGATAAACAAGTTGACTGCAGCGAAATTCAAAGTTCATAAGACCAATAAGGTTACTTGCATGCTCTCCTTAATAATAGTCAGAAAGTAAAGCGTTAGTAGTGATCTTGTGTATTCATTGCATTGCATGTTTTCATTGAACGTAATTCAAAACATTTCAAAATTTGTTCTGAATGTCACTTGTTCATATATTATGTACGAGTTTCCGAGTCAGAAATAAATGTCCAATACTTCATTTTCTGAGAGCCGCCAATGTCCTCCTGTATCAATTAAGGAATTCAGAATAGTTTGTTGAAAAGTTTGGTTCTTTGTTTGGACAGAATTCTTATGGTATTCCGCATATTATTGTGTCGCTAGCAGAAACATGCATATCATATTTTGTCTATCCCTCTACTAATTCTTAACGCTAGAAGCGAGCTATATATAGGCCTTATCATATGTTCCAATCCTAGCATCAATTCGTGTTGTGTGCATTCAACATCTGTATGGAGGGGCTAGTTAAATTCCATCATGTGTGCTCGAGGAACTTAGACCTACACCATTTTTGGTTTCGATGATAATCGAAAACCTATTTAGTCAGACAGGCGGATATTTGTATGTGAATGCGTGCGCGTGTTTGTGCCTTTGTGACGCCCGTATTGTACACGCGGTATATGGTGAAGGGAAAATCAAACCAATTTATATTTGCTGTCTAGAAGTACCACAATCGGTAAAAGAAGGCTATTGTTTTTTAAGGAGGCCAAAGGTCATTTGGGGTCAACAGGGGTCAAATTGTAAAAACCTTGAAACACGATATCGCAAGAAGCTTGGACACACCTCGTATATGATGTTTAGAAGTACCCACATTAAGTACAAGAAGAGAAAAGTTTGTGGGGAGGTCAAAGGTCATTTGGGGTCATCGGAGGTCAAATTGTGAAATACTTTGTAAACATGATATTTCTTTATCGGAAGTTTGAGCAGATCTTAAACTTGATATGAATATGTCTAATATTGAGTAAAACAAGTTTTATGATTTTGGTGGAGATCAAAGTTCATTTGAAGTCACCAAACGCCAAACATTTACTACACTCCCCTCATACCTGTCTCTCTACACTAACGCACCTTCCTAAAACATAATATCGCAAGGAAAGCTTGGACTGATCGCATATTTGGTATGTAATTGTACCATATGTAGTGGGCGGAGGTCAATGATAGTCAGAGTTTACAAGGAGTCAAATTGTGAATTCCATGTTTTACACAATATTTCAGCAAGAACCGATGTCATATTTAGTATGTTGATGTATCACATTTAATACAAAAAGACTGTTCTTTAGGTCAATGGTAATTTCAGGACAGCCAGTTTAATTGTGAATTTATCGTTTTTCACATCACACTGCTTTTCACGGTATTACTAAGATCAAGTATGTTGTACACCCTCATTACACATAACGTCAGATTCATGAAGAAAACTGCTCATGTTACATCATCGTAACCACAATGCAGGTTTGCATTCTGGTTTATTGTTTTTATTTCGATCTTCTGTCAACTTTGGGATTACTTATTTCCGATAGATCTTAACTTTGGCAAACTGGATCTCGGTCGAAAGAACGTGAGTAAATTGAAAATATAGCTAAATACAGCTTGTAAAATATAATTACTTAAAATATTAGGCAGCATGTGATGGACCAAAGTATATAACTCTGCAACTAATGCGACTATTCCTACGTTTGTTGTACTTATGTAACGTCAAATATGTGTACTTGTAGTACATGTATGTATATTAGATCCTACTGCAAGCATGAACTCGCGAAGAAGCCTCATTGGCTTATCAAAGCCGCAAGCTGACTGAAGTCAGTCTCTTACATTCATATTAACGTCCATGATTATGAATTGTTAATTGTCAACAACTCTGTAACTGGACGACATACATTAATCTGGGAGTGACTCGAACCGGGGACCTTATGATTGAAAGGCACCGGCGTTAACCACTAAGCTTACACTCCACACATTACATTAAAAACACAGTACATTAGAAATAGTGTTTGGTAGTGATTAAACTACTCCGAGCATGGGAAACAACGGGCTGGATCTATATTCCTTCCATAGATTCGAGAAAAAAATATCTCACACATTAACTGTAATTTTGTATATAATCAATTGGGGTTGCATGAACAACCTGTCTGTCCAAAAATAGAAAACAAATGTGCTTTGTATTTGTTTCCCTGGAATATAAATTAACATCCTAGATATGAAGATATATTCTCATGACTACGTAATGTTGCCTAATAATTTCAAAAATGTGTTTTCCTTAAATCTAGCGTACCAGTCTCGTGCTAGAATCATTTAGCTCGGCGGACCGACAAAACATAATCCTGGAAAATGGAGATCGTCTACCTGTATCGTCCACCTTAGAGGAACTACACATACGAACAAACAAGGGAAAAGAATTTACACAGGAGCAAGTACTAGGATTATTATCTTATGGAACACAATGCCGACAGTTACATAACTTGTCGTAAGTAATCACATACCACTTTACTTTTACTTACTGAATGATCATTACATGAATTACTGAATAATACAGTTTACTTACTGAATGATAATTTACCAATAAGCAAAACCATGGAACTGTTTTGTTGAATATAACTTGTTGCTGGATGATTTATGTATACATACTTACTATTAACGCGTACGTACAGGAATGCAGTGGTATTTGGCTTTTCAACGTAAAAATGTCTTGATTTGGACGTATATAATGCTTGTGGATATAAGCGTTATTAATATTATAGCTTAATTATTTGTCCATTTCATAAATTTCAGTTGGTATTATTAATATAACGGTTATATCGCAAACATAACATTATAGCTACATTAAAGATGACAGATTATCATAAACTGACTCAATCATTTAAGACATTCACCCACAAACCACCTTTCTTTACAGATTTTCTGACTGTTTGCTACCTCTGTCATTTCCCAGCGATTCCCTTTCTTCTATTCCGAGGTTACTAAGCATTGAAGGTGAGAAGATAGCCACAATTAAATATGCTACTCATCACAAGTAATTTGTGATCTTATGTGGGTTACTTAAACGGGTGACATCCTATTATTGTAAAAGTCAACGAAGAATATCAAAATATGGTAACACACGATGCATGTTTATTTACGTACACGATGCATGTTTATTTACGTACACGTTGCATGTTTATTTACGTATTTGATCTATAAATAAATTGTTTCATGATTCTTCTTCACAGTTCAATGGAAACCGTCTGAAGCTGGATTTCATTTAGATTGTATCAGAGGTAAATGGATTTCGAACTCCAAGGAAGCCACAACACTTGAAGTAGGTTTTTTTTACAACTGTCTTGGGTATAATGATGCCTATAGTGTTCATTTGTATCATGAGTTGAGCAACAAATTCTTACATTCTCGTGAATACATGACCGATCATCTACTTAACATCCACTTAGGCAAACGGCATCATAGCACCGTGTACTTGTGCTACTGTAAATCGTACGGCAGTTTACTAGTTAATTTATAGACATGTAATCACAATAGTTAGATAATTTAAAATACAAACTTTCGATTACAAATTTTCTTTTTTTGTCATCGATGTAATCCGAATAAACAAATAATCAGCTCTATATAGATACATGGTGCTGGCTCTATTGACATTATTATAGAAGACCATTTCAACCAAGGCCATCTTCAATAATCCCAATCTTCGATACTTACATGATATTCAACATGTAAGTAGAATACCGTGAAATGAATGCCAACGGTAAAAGTATACTTAACGTATCCTTTTTTTCCCCTTTTTTTTCATCTCTTTTATTGACTCATTTGATATTTATACAAATAGACATGATAATTTTGTGAGTTCTTTAGTATTACAATACAACTCAATCATTGCCTAACAATTGAATATTTTCTTATCTTTACTTAAATTGTACATAACAATATCAGTACATACAGTGCAACCGCAATGACAAATTCAAATATAACGATCGCGACTTGCACAACATTGAAAAGGAAAACATTACGAAGAAGAAATACTAAACAGGAAACCAAACAAGCAAAGAGACCCTATGAAAAGAGCGCTCACTGCAATTGAAATCCTTCTTACTAAATGCAGTTTTAAATTCTTGAAAGGAGATCGGAGGATTAGGCTTATTCTTACATAGATAATATTCAATTTGTAAGTAGAACTTAAATTTAGAGAGGAAATATATACCCTTGGGAATACTACCCAGAGTTTTTTGTTGAAATATGAAATATTTTGCATGAAAAATACGAAAGTTGTAGGGATGTTTGAGAGTTAGTTTGTAACCAAACAAAAAGTATCGTTTTGAAAAACAAAACTGTCTACCAAGTAGTGCCTGCTCAACATCAAGAATGATATTAGAAGTACCTTAACGTATCCTAATATTATTTATAGTTTTTTTTAAAGGGATTAAAAAGAGAAGCAAACGTAACTGACAGTTAGGAATAAAGGCATATAATATACTGCTACTGTAATATATAAACGCATTTAAACTACAATAAAATATTATTTAATTTATTGCGGGTAAAATTGGTTTTGGTCAGCCTTCATTGCATAAATCACATTGAGATCTACGACAATGTTATTACAACGCTGTATTCCTCTTCAAGTAAAGTGCATAGCATATTACTCCAATAAAATACTTAAATATGTTATTACTTAATTCAACGGTTAATAAATTCCTGTTATTGCGAAACTTTATTTTAAATACAGTTTAGCAGCTCAAGATAACTTCATAAATGTCATTTATTACCATTATGTTTTGACATTTTTGAGTTCGGCAGATATATTTTCAACCTATTGTGGAAAATGATTTCAAAATGTTTGGCATTACAGTGAAGTATAATACTATATTGTAATAACGAAAAGCAGGTTGATAAGCTCAATGTTGTCGGACATAATCATAATACACAAATAAAACAAAACTACAAATATAAATTTTTCCCCGTATATTACAATAATTTTTTTTTTTTTCAATGGTTTAATGTTGAAATTCTGAGAATAAAGCAACTCAGAAAGTTATTACGTAATTTTGCACATTTCTTATGAAAAAAAACAAATGAAAAAAAACAATTTTACACGTGAAACTTTATACAGTAAATTTGCATTAAGCGTAATTTCTCCTTCAAAATAATACATTACCAAGAGTTCAAATAGGTGATAACTGCATTTGTTGTCGAATTTTCCAACGTTTTAAATCACCTTATAAATTATTAACACCCTGAACCTTCGTACATGGTAAGTGTTTCTCGTCAATACCGAATTTTCCCTTTTTCAATAAACCAAACAATCAATTTTGCTACGGCTTTTCAACTTTTCTTTCAGACTGATCAAACTTTGCAAGAAGGTACTTTTATACATTCTGTAGGTTTTTGCGAGGTTAATGCATTTCGCCAATATCGGTACATTTCAGATTGAGGTGGCTTTTTTGAAGACGTCAAAAAGAGCACAATTTTCGGATATCTACGTTTTACGGTTTTATTTATAAAATTCGTGTCACTCTACGCTTCAGGAGAACAATAGATAACAAAACTAAAATAAAAAACAATTAAATGTGGAAAATTCCCAATTATGCCGAACATAAACTGTTAGTAAAATATCGTCAACTGTTATTGTGGAATCTTATTTCTTGTATCGGTAATTTGCATTCGTGTTTATGTGATCTTAATATTGGCCAACAAACATAAATGGATAATCACCCTCATTAAGTAGTGACCAATGATCAACCAGAGTTTGTTGGGATGTAAATTCAATGAATTAAAATTAAAATTGTGTTTAGGTGTTATATTTTTAATTAATTGGATCCATTTACGAATAAGCAAACTAAATTCTACTCTACAGGAATTAATTTCACCTTAGAAATGTGTTACATGCATATAAATTGATTAGGATAGAATGACGTCATGCCACATATACTGAAGCCACTCATAAAGTGGTGGCGCTTTCTGTGTACGGCAAGAAGGAACGGCGCGTAATACAAACACTACGTGTTTGACTAAACTAAAGTTATAAAGTTGACATAAATTACTCGAAATGGTAATATCGCGTGTTGCATTTGGGTGCAAAATCGTCGAAAATGTCGCAGTGGACTGTAGTTTCACTTTGTAATTCTAAGGAAGCGATAGTAGAAGCAATTACATAGGAATCTTAAATAATTTATTAGTGTCGTCTGCTAATTTTTTGTATTGTTATTCACGGGACTCGGGATATAGTAAGCCTAGACCGGCTACCGTGTCCTTAATTAGAATGCGATATGACAAAATCCTAATAATAAAAATGATCACAACCTCACTTTACTTAAAACTGTATCCCTAACGATAGATCTACATGCCAGAATAACATGGGATGACTGTTATGTCATGGGCTTAGCCTATCACTAACACTTCAATACTAGGGACATAGGCTAGCCTAACTTAGGCTAGGCCTATGAACGTAGACGTAGCCTTGCCCTGGTATACCTTAGGTTAGCCTAGGTCATTACTTAAGCCTAGAATATTTCAGTCTATTGTACCAATATCCAAATGCATTCTCCATTGCAATGTACTCCAAACACAAAATTGTGGCAAAAGGGCTTATGCAGTATAGCATAAAGCCATATATCTATTCTTAGTTTTGAGGTAGGCCAACTGCCTGATCAGCCTAGCCAGGTATGTTATGATGGACAGTAAATTTATAGGCTATTTTGCCTAAATTGACTCAACTATGATTTTAAGGCCTAATGATATTCACTTACCATGCATGGACAAAGCTTTGTAGGTAAAACATAAAAACAACACTCAAGCCACTACTCGTGCTAGCATCTCAGTCCTTTGATGACTGTGACTAAATGTAGACATCCATCAAACTGTATGTACTCTCACTTGATAAGGTGGGATATGTTATACTGCATATACTACTACCCACTTTGCAATACTAACATTAAACTGAAAACTGCATGCACAAACTAATATGGAAGTATTACACAAAAGTAGCTATGTGTTGGAAGGGGAGGGGGTTGCTTTCCCACAGCATTTTCCAGGGATAACTTTGACATTATCCAAGTAGAGCACTAAAATAACACCAGAAAGAAAAATGTTTGCCATGAGCCTCTCAGATATCAGAAATGACACTTTCCAGACATTAAAAGTTGCATAAAACAAGAGCTGGGTGTATAATGTTCCGAGGATAATTGAAAAATAAGTCAACACACAAGATTACGCAGTTTTCTAATATATTAGACTTCTTCTCTCTACTGCTACCAGGATGTGTATGACCACAGAAACAAACAGCTCTCTAAGTAGTGATAACCTCTGACCCTTTCTATGACTGACTGTTATCTTACCAGTGAGAGGAGTAATAGACAGGACTGATTGTCTCACTATGGGTGATTAATATACATGTGATAAAAGAAGATAGACTATTAGACATACAAGATAGCATTGTTTGAACAGAACAGACTCAAAGGGTGAGGATTGAAACCCATCCTCTGTATCTGCCCATGTTATCTTGGATATTCTTGAAAGTAGGTTCCATTCCTATGTTAATATTCTCACAGATGGCAGTGAACAGACTAAAACTATTTTCATATCTTAATAATGATAAAAGTGGGTACCACCATGTCATTTTTAAATGTGCAGAATCATTATTTGAATCCATCTCTGACAGTGCTAAAGACCATCCATATTCTGCTGTGAATGTGCAATGTATTAACTGTTGCTAAGATGCAAGGACAGAAGATGATTAAAAGTGCCATCATCAAGTGTTTTCAGAGTTGTCCAATTCAGTGATTTGTTGTTCATGAACTTCAGGTACCATAGCAATATAACATTCCTTCATCACAGTGATTTCATTTCTTACAAGACTTGCATATGGATTACTATTTTCCTCTAGATCCCATCCATCTCTTTCAATCTTTGATTCACACTGAGTAGCTAATTTGTCCACATAAATCCACACAGTAGCATAAGTTAATTGTTCCCAATGCAATTCAGAATTCCTCGACTTGAGTCTGGAGAAAAAAAAACAGAAAATCTCAAAATTAGCAAGTAGAACAACTTGATTAATCTCATTATGACACAAACTGATGGTCAACTCCTTCCAAGAAATATTTTGATTCCAGAGTTACTTGCTGAAGACCATCTGCACAGATATCATGTGATAATGAAGATTGTGGAGAAATTTTCAACCTACGATTGTTCTATTATGGAAAACTCTTTTCCATTAGGAGATCATTTTCCAACACATTAGACACTGTCCAAGATTTAAGTTGCAATGGGCTTAATGTTGGTCTACCTGAATACTTACTAGGCCTACAGTAGAGCTAGTACTAGTAGTAGTACTGTCGTCTAGGCTGTGGGATAGTCTAGGCTGTGGGTATTGCTGCGTTAGGGCTGCGCCTAACGTTACTGCATTGTAACTTCGATTTGTCACTTACCACTCTGGTCGTCATAGCATGTCTCTGTTGTGAAAAGTACAAATACTCTTTCGAAAAAACGGGTCAAAAGAAATTCAATTTCAGAGTAGAATACACACTGTATTTACGGAGACGTACAGATGATCTTGGTTTTTGCCGTACACAGAAAGCGCCCTCACTAATTTTCAAGGCTTCACTGCTGAAACACACGGCAATACACTGTGTCAGCGTTCTGTCCTTATCAATTTCTATGGTTACATGCAAACAGGTAGATGATACTGTTCTTGTGTGCATTTAGCAGAGGTTTCTACTGTTATTCAGTTACTCGTGTTGTTTTAGTCGTTGCGAGTATGCGTCATATTTAAAATCGTCTTCAAACACACGTACACAAACATAAAGAAAAGCATGTTTTTTGGAAAGACACAGAAACATGAAATGCCGTAACTGACATATAAAGTAACCACATTGGAGACGTGTACACATGCACACAGTTTCATAAATCGCACGCTTGTCAAAATCTGAAGCTTCCCTACCACTAGAACATATAAACAATGCTAGCTGCATAATTAAAAAACAAAATATGTTATGGATGATAACCATCTTTTTCTACGAATTATGATAATTCGAAAAGCTCCCCTCAATTTTGGATATTTTGTACACGAACCGGGGACGGGAAAATTATTGGCGCGTTTACAAATCACAGCTTTGATACATATCATGTTTGACAGCGATCCCTGCGCCAGAGTGGAGATGGGTTATGGGCCATTTACTCAAATCAAGTCCTACCTCCCCCAGTCCGCTGCGGTAAAGCAAGACTGATGCATTCTCTGTTGCGTCCCCTTTCTCCTTCTGTTGATAACATTTAGGCTAACAAAATACTGAACCGGGTAAAATTGGAATCTAACGAATGAATGTCTTTGGATGATTAATATAGTATAACGCTGCCAACGTCCTGGTGTGGGGAACTCCCTGTCCCGGAACCAACCGAAGTGGCGGGAAGGTAAGAGGAGTGGGATGGTACAAAATAAGACGTTAAACCGGACAGCAGACATTGAAAGTGCAAGGTTTAATAGACATGTAATTCTCAACTTGTTTGTTACACTATATAATACACTGTACATAGAGAGTAACACGTATAGTCGCGCTAGGGGTGGCACCATCCACGAATGTAGCTGCCCAACAATCGCGCAGCGCAGGTCTCGGGCACTACACAGGTATCGGGCAGCGCAGGTGTCGGGCACTGCACAGGTCTCGGACAACCCAGGGGTTAGGCACTGCACAGGTCTCGGGCACTGCACAGGTGTCGGGCCTACCGCAGGTGTCGGACAATGCGTAGATGTCGGGCAGTCCGCAGGTGTCGGGCAGCGCAGGCTATTAAGACATAGACATCTCTTTTGACTTAATTAAAAATGCTGACGGTGCTTTTGTCATACGCTGTGCGAGGTATCATACAGTTTCTCGTAACGCACCTAATCGACCCAAAATGCACAAAAACATTTATGTACTTAAATATCCCGGAAATAACCCTCCTAGACATTCACGTCCGTACATACACTGTGTGGACTGTGTGGACTAATTAAAGGAATATCTGGAATTGCTTCAGATGAGATATATTGCAGCCAAAAATATAAGTGTAATTAAGTAATTTCTCTTCCTGTTATTTATTTTAATCCAAACTTGCAACTTAGGCGAACAAGAACTATCTAAAAGTGTTTCAACTTCTGGTTGTCCTGTACTCTTAGCCGAGAACAATGTAAAGTACTAATTATCAACTAAGTTGCTCTTTTTTCTAATTTTTGTTGATCAGATGTTCACTTTAAGTCCATTTCGATCAACATCCATTGAAACATGGTGGAAGCACGACCAAAGTTATATGACACTAAAGTTTAGTCACAATTTTGAATTTTGAAAAGTTAAGATTTAAAATTAAAATTATCAAATGCTAGTGTCTTCTGTTATAAAAGCTGAACATCTCCACCTGCACCATAATATATTTACCTACCAACATGTGCTATGATGAATTCTTAATTTTTGTTATGTTTGATATACATACGTCTGTAGCCACTAGGAGAATCGGAACAAGTATCTCGAACGTCTCCAAAGTGTGTGTAATTCCACACGCACACGATGTCGTATTCAAAGTTGTAGTCAAAATGATAAAAATGACAGCAAATTTGTGCATCTAAGCCATCTATCCTAAAAATCATTTTCTAAATGGAAAATGAGACACCTCTCCCGTCAAACTCTTACATAAAACGAGTATTTATATAACTCATTGTCCTTTTCCCTGCCCCGTCTCCCTCTACAGCTCTTAAACTTCAATACGTTACAGCGGGTACAGAGCCTGTGTGATGCCAATAAGAGTCATATAAATACAATAAATTATTAAAATTAAGTTCCGTGACTGGGGGTAGCATTATTATAAATACAATCCCGAAAGTTTCCTCAAGGGGAGGGTATCTCTCTCTCCTTGGACGCCTACACAGAACGGACATTACATTGCCCCCCCCCCCCCAACCCCCTTGCTGAAAATCAAGTTCGTAACAGAGAGTAGAGTCTATATGGTGTTTGAAAAAGTCGAAAGCTAAAGCATTAATTCATTTCAGTTTCTTGAATCATACAATATTGGCGGGATCAGAGATTATCAGTTCCTCCTCACAGCTTTCACCTACGGTTCATATTATGTGAAATGGTGATACTCGAGGGAGCAATATTAATAAATTATAACTTAAAGTTCGTTCTATGTTCATTTGAAGACGCTCCTATTTTCATTTCCAGACTAAGGGTCAAAACAGTTTACGACTTTTGTGTTCGAGTGTTGTGTTGCTAAGGAGAACTGATTCTAAACAACTCAAGATGTCTACGATATTGCTCCTTGAAATTGCATCAAGTCACAACGTAAGTCACTAATAATCCCACACAGCCATAGAAATATCGCTACTTCAAGTTATTAGATCATTAAAATGTATTTTGTTTATTTATCAGTTAAACTTGTTGTCACTTTAAATGAAAACATATATGTAGGCAACCCTAACCATTCTTTTAACGGCACATTGTAGTACCACGTGTCCATAATAAGCAACGGATATTATACTTGATCTAAGGCTACAATTCTGACCGAGATGAATAATTGTTATTTATTCATGAAGTATCAGTGTCTCAGTGTGTCCTGATTAACACAGATGTAATCAGACCTTCCGTTACACGCGCCGAGAGTATCACTGATTATACTAGTTAAACTCCCCACGACACACAAAGAATATACACCTTGATATGACAAAGTGACGCCATCATTTGCCTAAGTAATATTAGCATTAACCTAAGTGATGACACTGTTAATAACCATGGAGCTATAAATAACTCCATGGGTATACTATGAAACAAACACGATAGGACCGTTTATCTCCAAACGTTTCAAAAGTATCATTAATTAGAAAAAAGAGTTGGAACCCTGCAGACTGAAAGGAAATATAAATCTATCATCAAGGTAATCGTTCCTATATCTCTAGTCTTCACTAATAACCCTCGGCCCTTGTAACATTTGTTTAGGAAGTGCGCCCTCCATTCTGCACAACCAGTCGATACACAATATGAATATACATTTTTTTATTTTTTTATTTTTGGATTAAAAAGGAATTTTTTATGGTTTTCCAACTAATATTGGCTAATTTCATGATTTACAGAAGTTCCATGTAATTTGGGTACAGTAGATGGAACATTTGAAGAAGAATAGCAAAAGCTTAAGCAATTTAAAACATGTGGAAGCTACCTTTCACCAGTACACTCAAACAACAAAACACCTGTTCTCAAATGTAAACAAAGCCGCACAGTGAACGGTGATCATATGCGCACGTAGACATACGTATAGATACCCGCAGGACGGGTCACGTTAAAATTACGTACACTCTGTGTGGAGATTCAGTTCGTTACTAGTTACACGTACATACATACGTGTTCATCATTGTACTGTGTGACTGCTAATGGACTTACACCGCGTTTGGTTTGCTGCTGTAATTATATCGACTTATTATAATTATTATAATATCGGATGGATGTTTCTAACGGATCTAGGCTAGAACTAGGCTTACAAGTTACAGTAGGCCTAGGTCAAAAGTGAGACATCAAAAGATTACAGGTAAACGGTAGCAAAATTGGGGGTGGGGAAAATTGAATGGGAAAGTTAACTTCCAATGAGTCTATAAAATTACATTTTAATAAGAAATTACGGTGGCTTCGTTCATACTGTTTAGGCTTAAGCTATGTTATTTTAAACCGGGCCGGCTATCTGACTACGCTAGTACTGGTTTATCGGTGAGGCTGGCGAATGGAAGTCTTAGAGGTTTAAAACACGTAATTAGTATAGCCCTATATAATCTGTGCGTAATTACAATGATTGGAAATGATTTTATTTTTATTATTACGAAATTGATTGTAAGTAGGGTATAGGAGGCCTATACGATAAACACACGTATCGAGATGCGCTGTATCTCCCGGGAAGGAAACTCATTTGTAGTGGGCCACTCACGGCAGGAACGTTGTAGAGTCTCCGCTAGTGTGGTTGTATGAATTAATGCACTGACTTACAGGAATAAAGCAATAACATAGATTATGAAATCTACAGAAATAGTTAATGTATGTGCTAAATATTATATTACAGACCAAATATAAATATTTTTGGCGTTGTTTTTGTACTTTTATCTGAATTTCGTCAGCTTACGAATTTTATTTTAATAAAATCATTATTATATCAGGGTTTTTTCAATTGGTACGTTTGG
This sequence comes from Apostichopus californicus, assembly GCA_020650975.1. Lineage (NCBI taxonomy): Eukaryota > Metazoa > Echinodermata > Holothuroidea > Aspidochirotida > Stichopodidae > Apostichopus > Apostichopus californicus. The sequence goes on from JAIPMN010041427.1 coordinate 13,609, forward strand.
CAAGCAAGTTTGAATAAGTCACCACTCTTCTTTTTTTATTTTTAATAAATAATTTAAATGAAATAAAATTCCTCATATTATGAAAATCGAAAAAAATTAATGATTAATTGTATAGTTTTTTTAAGCATTCTTCTGTTCTATTTCATAAACGTTGGATAATCGTCAGACGTATTTATCCATCATTGGTGAACTATAAGATAAGTTAACTGTGGTCTTTCTTTCCTATTCTTCAGATTCCAATATCTGATCTATACCTACAATGGTCCTTCAGTGGATTTGACGGTAAAGATATCAGACTTGAGTCCGGTCTTAGTTTATCGAGCCTATCATCAGTAGAGAAGATATCCATCAGGACAGGAAGACATAATCAAGAATTTACAGAGGAAGAAGTGATCGGATTAATTAATTATGGAATCAAGTCACCAATATTCAAGGAACTATGGTAAGGGAAAAACAACGTTACAGGCCTTGGCTGATAATATGTGGGTAAGAGGGGGAGGAGGGGTAGTCAGAGGGTAAACGTATGGGGTATATAGGAGGGGACAAGGTAATTATGGTATTGTGCAATGATGTTTTTATTTTAGTTAAATGTACAAGTCTTGTGTTAAGACGTGCGGTTTAAAATGTTGCAATATTTGGAAGTATTTTTAAGCTGGGAAATATGTTAACATTTTCTTTCATTACTGATTGTGCAGTTTACAGCACCTCTTAAGGGTTTTCCACACAGTAGAATGTAACTAGGTCAGTTGGTTGGGGGGGGGGGGTGCTTTTCAGTATAAAAGGAACAACAAACTACATTAAAACTTATAAACGAACTAGAACTACAATAAACAAGTACAATAAATTATTATGTAAAACTTGTCACAAAAACTTTCAGGAGAAATTCAATTACATGGAAACGAAAATGTTTGTTGTTTATTTTAAATACATTTATTGGTATTAAAATGAAGAATATTTTCAAGAGTTATAGAAATTTTATTAAAAATCATAAATAGTTAAAATTAACGAATCATCAAATGTTAATGGGAGGGGGTGTAAGGAGGGATGGTGGAAGGGTTGTTTGGCCATCATAACTAGTGGCTGGTACCTATACCTTATCAACAGGTAAATTCGTTGTTATTTATTACAATGATGACATCAGATATTCATTTAATTTATAAATATTAAATATTTACTTTCCCTGTTTTCTTTATCTTTGCAGGCTTGTTAACTGTAAACTGCCGTCATCGATCAAGCCAGACATCATTCCAGAAGAATCAAGATCAAGGAATATTAAAGGTACGATTTTTATATAAGAATTAAAATAATTATTGATCAAGTAGATTGCTTTATTGCAACGTTTCACAGAATTTTGACAAGAAAGGGAAGTGTGGTAGAGGGGGGGGTGGGGGGGGGGCTAGTATAATGAGATATTTGTTGGTAGAATGAATCTAGAATGGGGATCCAGGGGTAGTTCTTGCATAAAACAAACAGACTGTTCCTGTGTGGTGATAGGGTGGAATGTGGGGATGGGGGAGGGGGAGGGAATTCCTAAAAGTTCCTCCTTATTTGGAGTTCCTTGAGCTGATTTAAGTCAGCTTTCTATCAAGTCCCTATATATCTATTAAAATAATATCTTAGAGATTTAATGCTTTGAGTTACTTAATATATTATTGTTACCCTATAAAATAAGGACTGTGAAGTAAGCCGGAAGTATTAGGTAACAAAGAGAATATAATTATTGGTTGGATTACAAGTGACTGTTAATTTCTAGCTTCTAGCACTTTATTACTAATTAATTAGTAGAGAGAACATTCCAATGGTTCAGTTTACTGATATTTGAACCCTCTAGTACATGTGCATTACATCTGACTGTTAACACTATAAGTATGTGAAACAAAATAATATTTAATCTTAGGTATTGTTTAGAATATGTCATTTATCACTATGATAATTTATTGATTTTATTATTACATCTATTTTTACAGTCATATCATCGAATGAAGTTCGTTACCTGGATCTGAAATCTGGTCAATGGAGAAAGGTTTGTAATATTTGGTATTTTTAAGTAAATTATAATCATTAATAATGTTATTTTCTTTCAAATTTCCCTGTGATACTGTTATTATTAGTAACATGTATAACAGTCAAGGGGTAGAGGGGTCGATCAATTTTCAAAACATAATCATTAAAAGCTAACACCCTTAAGAGTTATAAACATATATTGTCTCCCGGTATGGAATATTCCGGTGACAGACGATATGATTCTTACAGGAAAGAAACAATATTCCACATACCTAGTTCTCAATATCTTGCTTTTAACTCTAGATACATTTATTTGGATCTGATTAATTTCCTTATTCCAGGAAATTTATCTCAGTCAAAGTCATGTAAAGTCATCATGTCGCGTGTTCTCTAAAATCCTCCTTTGTTTTGCTTGATGTTTTCTTTTAATCTGATTAAATTAGAATAATTGCTCGAATTTTATTGTACTTTGAATTAAAGTGATTTTTTCAAATGCATTTTATTAGTAAAAACTTCTTTCTTTCCCTCCGTGGCAAATGTTTGTACATTATTTTTTTCTCAACATAATTAAGATTATGAGGTCACATAATGTTACCTTTCTAGATGCATTCATTAATGTTATAAATTTAAAGAAATATTCTTTAAACCAATTAAACCTAGTGTGAGATCTTCACTGTGCAGGAAGTCAAACATACACATTTAAACAATAAACTTTAACAAATTTTAAAACTTTATTTCAAATATCTGCTGATTTTATCAAATTTATGAATCTACGCTATTAACACCAAATTACATTGTCTCCTTAACGCCTCAATTTTACATTAATATTATTCTAGTAATAATTACTATTTATTTATTTCAATAGCCTGATGGCATCCAGACTATTACAGAGATGTGTTCAGGTGCTTTGGCCATCCACAGAGACACCAGTGAGTCTGGACAGAAGTCAGTCATAGAGCTCCTGGTGGAAGCATCCAATCATGACGTAAGTAAAACATAAAGGGATATATTGAATAAATACATCAATCAATACAAGTTAAAACTAGATAAAATCGTTGAATGTCTTAATAAGAGATTATATCTCTATATTATTAAATATTAAACTGTTGAATTAGAATAAAGAAAAACAGGTTCAAATTGATATATATTTGTAAGCTCAAAGCAAGACAGAATAGTAAATACAAACAAATAAATATATATAAAATAATAAACTACTGGATAGAGTGTGTAGGATCATAAAAATAAATAATCATTATTAAATTCTTTTACAAGGTTTCTATTTAGCAATAGTTCCTGTTTATCTTAGTTTAATTAATTTCATCTTTCAAAATCTTCCAAGAAAGTAAGGTATAAAATAATAATTTAAGACAGAAAGGGTCAATGAATTGTTTCCTGTTTTACGGATTCGGCCGAATATTTAGCTTTCGTTTAAGTTTACATTTAAATTATAAAAGAAATAGATGAAGTGATTGACACACATACTTAAGTAGTAGAATACCTCAATAAAAAAACTGATACCTAAATATACAATGTATAATAATTAACAGTTTACTGACAAACCAACCCCATCTCAACCTGATCTTCCCATCACAAATTAAATAAATTAAATAATACATATCAGTTCCGGCTCATACCATACCCTCTCATCACCCCTCGAACACAAATTAAATTACATATTTATAAGCGGTCTGCATGCTCCCCTACTCTAAAGAACCCATCCTTACCCCTACCATACCCATCTCTACCCAGTATGACACCCATCGGTCCTTTTAACACTCACCCCTTGCACACGCTTTGACAATAACAACATAACATTCACGAGGGTAAACCATATCCACGGGCTCTCCCGAACTAAGACACCCTCCCGATAACCCCGCCTGAATATCACTTAACCATAACACACCCTTCCTTACCATAACACACCCTCCCTACACCCCTGACATCCCTTGTTCCGTCCATCCCTCACCCCTCTTACACACATTTAATTCATTCTACAGAAATAACAATGACTGATCTCTGTAATAAACCTAACCCTCTTGTTTACCCTTCACCAACTTTCAATAAAAACAAAGATAAAGCGAAGATAAAACAAACTTTACAAATATAATTACCTTTTTGTTTTTACAAATTTAAACCACTTATTATTAAATAATTAACAAAACAATAACAATAAAAGATCAAAATAAACAAATATGATTTTATTAATATGAAATTAGAACAACAATAAAGTTAATATTCCTATATAAATAATGTTATTATTTTCAAGTATTTATCCTGTAAACTAACATGATGATATTAATTCTATTAAGTATTTTCCTTTCTTCAGATTCCCATACACAGTGTGACTCTAGGCTGGTCCTTTAGTAAGATTGATGAAGATGGGAACATTATCCTCTCCTCTGGTCTCTCTCTACCAATCATAACATCAATAGAGAAGATGGACATATACACAGAGTTTGGGAGAGAAATGAATAAACATGAAGTTAATGGAATATTAAACTATGTACAACACTCTCAAAGATTCAAGCGACTGGAGTAAGTATAATTAATGAATATTTAAATAATATTAGTAATTAATAAAATAACTAATAAATATTAATGATGTAAACAAGATGGGAATCATTAATATAGTCATATTTAATCATTACTGAAGGTTTATTGATAAGTTTAGATAATTGTAGAAGTAAACAAAACAAATGAAGAAGAAATTGAATACAGAAATAAACTTACAATGAAAGAACAGTCATCAGGTGAGGAATATGATTAATGATAGAGTAAAATAGAGACAAAATGAGACAGAAACACTTAAACTTTAACAATAAATTCTTCAAAAAACTGAAATGTATTGAAATAAAGAGATAGGAGTCCAAAGCTTAAATGTAAAAAAAAAAAATCTCATTGAAACAATAACAAAAAATTAGGATGTAATTAGACCAAGATATTGGGAATAAATCATTCAAGTTATCATCATCTTAGAGTATGAAAATATATGTTTTGCCAAAATCTACCATAAATAAATAAACACAAACTTTGATGTGTTAGATCAACAGAAAAATGTTAAAGGAGTTAAAGTAGAAAAAAAAATGTGTTATACTAAAGCTCAATATTTTCCGCTTTATCAGGAGGAAATTTGTTTCATTAGTTTATAAATAAACTGATAATTAATGCACGTTTATTTTTAAGTAAAAACAAGACAGTGAGATAAATTAAACATATCATAATTGGCCTCATCTATTAGTACGACACCCCTCTCAACTAAACTACCCTAGTCTCTCCCTAATCAGCCCCTCGCCCCCCCCCCCCCAACAAACTATGCTAGACCACTTACCCCATTTCGTTAATCTATGTTATAACACTTGAAAACTTATCTTGTTTACAACACCCATTGCCCCCCGCCCCCACACACCAATCCCCCCCCCCCGCCTCTTCACACACACTAACCCTCAAACACACACACTAACCCTCAAACACACACACTCAGCAAGGTCTCCAGTAATGCTGTTATTGACCGTCCCTTCTGATCAGCCTGTCGCCACCTCCTCCACTCCAACCCTTGTCCCCCCCCACCCCCACCGCCATGCGACAAACAGCTCTTGATTTATGCATATTATTAATCCACATAACATTACAGTTAATCCCCACACAGTAGAAATCAATAAAACAGTCTATATGTAAATAACACTCAAAATCACGTATATAGTTTTTTCTCTTCTATTCTCATTGTTTGCAGAATATACTCATAGAAACAAACACAGTACATCTGTGTAAAGAGTAATCTCTAAGATTTTAATGTAGATCCTTACTAACATTGCAGTATTCTCCTGTCCCCTACCAAACAACCCCACCCCTTCCCCAACCCACCACCCTCCCTCCCAAACCTACAAAGCCAATA
>JAIPMN010041427.1:19514-31040 GCA_020650975.1 Apostichopus californicus
CCCCCCCCCCCACAACCCACCCCACCCTCCCTCCCAAACCTACAAGGCCAATAACCCTTATATTATATTTATATACTTTACATTGTGTTGTCACCATATTCCCTTTCGCAAAAACTAATCTGTCATATATACCCAATACTGTACACATTTATATCATACGTTTGTACGTTAAAAATGTCCACTCTTTTCTATGCAGACAGTACACATATATTTTATCCTAAAAATCTACTAAACTTATTTCATCATTTGTTTTCTTGCTAAAGATGTACACTGACTGTACTGACATTTTCAATAGTTTAACATTTTCTTTTGTTCAACACCTGTCAATCAAATACTTGAACAATACAATGAAAAGAAGTTGTATTCAATGGAATAAAAGAGACGCGCGCCCTTAATAAAAACTCCTGTACTTTACTGACAAACAAGTACCTGGATATTGCAATTGATACGTCACGTCTAGACACTGTCTGGTTTTAGATTGTTGGAAGGTCACGTGACTAAACGACTACAGCTCCGGTATCTGGATACGTCAATGATCTGTTGTTCTGAAGGTCATTTTGACAAGTACTAAATCTGTCTCTATTTTATTATGATGTTAGCCACACGATGCTTGGAAGAAAACGATACTAACTACTAACATCTTATACGATTTTATTAGGCCTATTATTATATAGAAAACGATCTTAATTAATCGGGGGAACATGGTTCAGTCGGCGGATTTTTGTATTCTGCCAGGGAAGAATAGGATCACTGCTACTGGTGTCCCCCCCCCCCACCAATTCTGTCAAATGAATTTAGGGGAACATTAGATTTTGTGTTCTGCTTTATGCATTGTTTTACACATGTAATTGAAGATATAAAACCACGCTAGGGTATTATGATGGTAGCCGTAGCCTATATATGCTACGGGAAGCCATATGGGGAGTTTAGATATAAATTGTTAGGTTGTGTTGTTATAATTTGTTAACATGTCAATTTTCCTTCCAAAATACTTTACAGATGTGTGAGATTGTATAACAGAGGAAGGAACAACTATTGATGTATTGCGTTCTATGGGTTAATCTTTATACTGCAGTGTCAAAAGTAGTAACAATTAAAGAAGGATATAATGGCAAATGACTGATTCTATTTCTTTTTCTGATTATAGGCTATGGGCCTGTCTGCTGCCCTCATCGATACCCGTCGGACCATCTCTATCCACACTGGAATCTCGGGGAGTGAAAGGTAAAGTTTAGATTGAACAATCAATCAGTGTCTTTCCATGTATTATGCTGTTAACAGTTCAAACCCATTATTGTAGTCGTGTATTGATTGGGTTTTAGTTCAATCAAACTAAATCCTTATCATCAGGCTTCATTGCCTGTTGCAGTAAACATGGACAGATATTCATGAGTCAGAAACTTTGTGAGATATCATTAATAAGTTGATGTTGTATAATACAGAGTATAGTGTAGCCTACTTTGTAACAAGTTCAGTAAATTGGTTTTCTTGATTAAAGTCAATCTGCTGCATGAAGAGACACTGCCATAAGCCATCACGATCCTACATTAAACAAGTACATATAACTGTGTACTGAGCCCTCATGCAGAAACCAATACTATAATATATTAAAGAAAGGCTTTTTGATTACGTATGTCACTAGAAATAGCAATAAATACAGTATCGAAGAAAGCGATTTAAACATAAGGGGACAGAAAGCGATTTGGTTTGCAGGTCTTAGTTTTTTTTTTCGATACTACGGTGGCCCAAGTGGAACACTGGAAATGTTGCTTTTTTGTACCGAAAATTCAGAATTTCAATCTAAAAATTTCGGGTAATTTTTTTTTCTTCTAATTTTCCACTGTTGTAGCAACTCTGAAATGTCTACTTCTTACACAACCAGTCGACTAATTCATCAAAATGTTGACGATGTTTGTTTGTTGTTGTTTATTACGACCGTAAAAACGTTTTTAATTGATGTATATTATTGGAATTGTTTAATTGATTACAAACGTTATAACCTTACCCATCAATTCAAATTTGACTTCAATGTCAGACTGCTACATTCTGTTAAAATTGAGAAAAGTGGAAACACGACAGATGAAGAAATGTATGGAAATCAACTCGCACCATAACAGAGTTGCGACTAATGATCCAACTGTATGATCTAGCACTGCCTTGTAATGCATCCTTTAGTTAAACATACAATGAAGGGCAGAAGATTAATTATGTACCCCCATCGCGAAAAACATATTTTGAAAAGTGTTAGTAACCGCCTTATGGCCTGGTATTGTGCTATGTATACACGGCTATGAAAACGCTGTGAATACTGACAAACACTATTAGATGGTTTCCAAAGTAAACAAAATGACACATGTATTGCAACATCGTTAAAACTTTAACACTCGCAGACTCATTACATTGTCGCGTGTTTGTGAAATAAGTAAATGTCTAAAATATATGCTTTTCCCAAAAATTAAGATCTCTCCTAAATGGCAAAATAAAGTACGTAATGTTGATATACCTGCTGCATCGCAGTGTGAGATAAATGTGCTTCGTGTTCATTACGGCCGATGTCCAAGGTATATTTATAATGACGTTAAAGATTTGAGATTTGACGGAATGGTATTCACTCGCTTTTCTAAACAACTATTTAATAAAGGTCAAATATTGCAGAGGAAAACAAAATAAAATGTGTGAAGATCTTATCGTGTAACATTGAATAGATTTATAGTTTATTTAATATTTCATTGTAGCTACGTGCTAACCAGGTACTGTAACGGAAATGGGATTAATTGGGAACATCTATAGTTTTTTGTTGGTATAACAAGAATGATCGGGTGTAGCTCACCTACACTTGTCTGACTTCACCATGCTCCCCAAAATCAATATTCTAAAGAACATGTGACACCATGCCAACCCAAAATATTTCAGCAAAAAGAAAGAATACGCATCCCTAGAGACAATAAAGATCTTAGTTAAACGTGATGTGGTTGTTTCTATTGTGTATTGTTCAAAATGTTTCATTCATTAATACTTCATTGATATTATTTTATTCGTTATAGCCTATATATTGTTCATTAATATTTTTTGTTTCTTACAGTTTTCTGGATTCCTGACGCTACTAAGGCTGATGAATACTATTGGCTTGATCTTGACTCTGGTCGTTGGGAAGTAAGTAATCATTACATCTCCTGTATAATAATTATTTTATCATACTTGAGTACCCCCAGACGTTTGTAACTCAGCGCACGTCACTGTAACGAACACAGCATGGCTTAGTTAAAGTAAATAAAAGAATGTGATGTCATTTAATGAACTAACTGTAGCTGTGATATATCAATAACTGTTTAATTGAGTCATGTATCGATTATCAGTTGATGGTTTCTGAATGAGAAGTAGTATAAAGAAAGTATTGACATATCGGATGAGCAGAGACAAGTGAGCAAAACATGTTGAGTGATTGGATGAAATTAATAGTAACAAATATACTAAATAGGCAATGGGTGGATTACAATTATGTAGTCAACAAATATTATTAAACATAATATGGGTGAATTAGAGTGATGTAGTCAACAAATATAACTAACATACACTGAGTGGATTAAAGGGATGTAGTCAACAAATATTACTAACATACACTGAGTGGATTAAAGGGATGTAGTTAACCAATATTACTAAACATACACTGAGTGGATTAAGGCGATGTAGTCAACAAATATTACTAAACATACACTGAGTGGATTAGAGTGATGTAGTCAACAAATATTATTCAACAAGCGATAAGTGGATTAAAGGAATGTAGTCAACAAATATTACTAACATACACTGAATGTATTAAAGGGATGTACTCAACAAATATTACCAAACATCCACTGATTGTTTTAAATTGATGTAGTCAACAAATATTACTAAACAAGCAATAGGTGGATTAAAGGGATATATAAAGAAATATTACTAAACATACACGGAGTGGATTAAAGAATATAGTCAACAAATATTACTCAACAAGCAATGGTTTAAAGTGATGTAGTCAACAAACATTACTAATATACACTGAGTGGAATAAATTGATGTAGTCAACAAATATTACTTAACATACACTGATTGTTTAAAATTGGTGTAGTCAACAAATATTAATAAGCATACACTGATTGTTTTAAATTGATGTATTCATCAAATATTAATAAACATACAATGGGTGAACTAGAATGATGTAGTCAACAGTTATTCCAAATTTGCGATGAATTGATAAAATTGATTTTATAAATGAAATAAAAAAGAAAGAAAGATATAGGGTTGATAAAAATGAACTTTAACAAATATTACCTAATATTCTTTGGTTGGAATAAAGTGTAGTAGCAATAATTCATTGCTAAATATGCAATATATTACTTGGAGTGACATATAATAAACACTTATTATTGAACAACAAGTTGACTACAGTAAAATGCTGTGGATGCTTGATCTGTTCCTTTTCTGGTTGCTCAAGTTCAAGGGTCAGTAAATTTCTAACAAGATATGGAATTAATCTTATGGTACAGAATGTAGTAATGCTACAGAAACACAAACAGCTGTTAATACGGAAGGTCAGGTTCTCCCCGTATATATCCTCCCCGTCAATGTCCGTGCCGAGTATAAGATCCTCCTCCTCGTTTATAAGTGTATACATAATTCAGCACCAGCTTATCTGTCCGAGTTGCTGGAAATTAAGACACCTGGTCGTTCAACACGCTCGTCAAAGGGCATCCTTCTCAAGGTTCCTTTCACACGCCGCAAATGTTTCGCAGACCGCTCTTTCAGCGTCGCTGGCCCCAGACTTTGGAACGCTCTCCCCGTCGACACAAGAAATTCGCAGACCATCAGAACTTTTAAAGTTGCTTTGAAGACTCACTTATTTAAGAAATCGTTTTTATAATTGTATTGTTGTTCAGCGCCATTGAGTGTTTTAACAGTAATGTGCGCTTTACCAAGTGTTACCACCTTAACCTTAACCTTAAGGGTGCTCAGAGGGTCAACTACCTCCAATGCCAGGGTAATTTTGGCGGTGACCAAGGAAGTAATCATTTTTTTTTTAGTGGAAAAAGGGTTTATTGACAATGCTAACATATGGCACAATGAATTATATGTTCTTGGGGAAGGTCAAGTAATGACCGAACCATAACGGATGTATACTTGCGATACAGCACTACTAACAGTTCATTGGATGGAACAGAGAGAGGTAGTTAACTAATGAAATTAAGTAATTACAGCCAGACGATCTAAAGAATGTCCCAGAGTATGTATTAAACATATATAACTGCTCATTCCATCAATCTGGATTAAGTATCAATGTAGTAATCATAGGTTACAAGCCGCTAAATGGGTATAGTATAAAGTACACTAGTAACACTCACCGTGGTAAAATGATGAAGTATTAGTATACTAATATTATATACCTTACAGTGCGAGGTTTAAAGACATGTAGAGAACAAACATGAGTAAACAATCATTCAAATATTGGTTTAAATGATGAAGTGAACACAAACTTCTCATCATACAATGAGTAGGGTAAAGTGATAGTAATCAAAAATAAATTTATAACAATCCAATCAAGCACTCGGTAACTAAAAGTACATTAAAACAAAACACATATATTTATACTTATCTAATGAGCGACTAAAGCAAGTCAGCAAGCAAGTACAATTATTAATTAATTAGTCATCCAGCAGAAATATCATATTAATGTATTCCTATACTTAACATAACACTCATCGTTGATGGTAAGGTTTGAATGATTAGAGGAGACAACACAGTACTAACTTATTAGTTTTTGATTTCTTGGCGTTAGCCGAAGGAATCTATGCGGTCATGACTGCGTGTGTATGTGCGTATGTGTGTGTGTGTGACGCCAAGCTTGAAATTAGGTTTTCTCAGCAATCTCAAGGTGGATTGATCTCATTCTTGGTACAAAGGTTACCCATCATGAGTAGACGATCCCTGTTTATTTTGGTGCTAATATCATGAATATTAATGAGTGGGCGGGGCTTAGAGTGATTTTCAACAAATGTCAATATCTTCGCAACCGTAAGTTCAATTTTCATGGAACTTAGTTTGGTGGTACTAGAGGAAAGTCCTCTTTATGAATATGGTGACAGTTTGTCCAATCTCATTATTATTCATGAGGGGCGGGGTTTCTAAACATTTTGGTATTCCTGTTAAGGGTAGTATGCAAAAACTACAAATTCGTGATCTAATTTTGGAACATATGGTCGATGAAGAAATGTTAGAAGCCCGTGAATCCGTACAGGAGTCAGAATTTCTCAGCAATCCCAGGTTTATCCGTCATAATATTTGCCGACCAGTCTGGGATGAGCTACTGCACCATTGGTGCTCTTGTTTTCAATCAGTAAAGAGTAGCTGCAACAGAGTGTTTTTCGAGACCAGTTGGCCCATAGTTCAAGATCAATTGGTAATGTGTGTGCATATAAAGCAGGTCTGCAGATCAAATCCTGGTAGAGCTAATATGCTTTTCACTGCTACCCGATTTCCCATCGAAACTCATGCATATTTTCCCACATTTGCACATATTTAATTAACCTCAGCAGGCCCTTGGTCATCACGGGCAACGCTAATGATTTTTCAATATTTTGGACATTTCCTGTGTATCAAATTTTAGTATGATCCATTAAGTACTTTTGAAGATAGGAATGTAAAACTACAAAATTGCAGACACAAACACACACAAAATTGGTCACACATACACACACAAAATTGGTCACACACAGACACGTTTTTGGGTGTACCGTCTAGTAGGACCTACAAGTACCCATGGTCACTTCATCATAGCGGACCCCTCACAGGTCGCTACTATGGCAACCCATGCATTTCCATGGCAACCACTGTTCATGTGCTGCAAGTTGCTATTATATAGGTCTAACAGCCAACTGACTACAATATCTCATTTCCCCTACGTCTAACAGCCAACTGACTACAATATCTCATTTCCTCCTACGGGGCCGGGGCAATGAGATAATAACCGCGTTCCTAAATAATGCATAGCCCTAATTTCGCGTTTGATAAAATGCCTCTACCAAAAAATACGGAGCACGACACTGTACCGTACCCACGCACTCAGACAATTGGAACACTCCTTGGATACACTTCTTTAGCAACAGGCAAAATACTGTCACCAAAATATGACGGGGTGACTCAAAATGCGACTGTGCTCAAAATACGGTAGTGGACAACATACGGCAGTTTACAAAATATGCCTGTTAGTAGAATATGGCCGTTCCCGAAACGAAAAGAGGCAAAGTAGAGAATTTAAATTGGGCGATATCCAAGATGCAAAATATTCAAATAGCGCGATAGTTAGGAGGCAAAATATCAAATACCACGATATTTAGGAGGCAAAATATAGGTTAAATATCAAATAGCACGATTCGAAAGGCAACATATGACTTTGGTCGATATATGGTGTCCCATTCTGCGTTCCATAGGACTCGGGGGTTAATTGTGCGATTATATGATTATGATAACACCACAGAACTAGAACACGGAGAATGACGTCATGCAAAGGAAAGTGAAGCATCAATTACACTAGGTTCATATGGCAAGAACGTTCTACGCGTAATACAAATACTGTGATAAATGCAAAAACTTTAAAATGACTTAACGAGTTGTTCCTTCTTGGAGGTTATCACACTTACTACAAACAGCAATATTGAAAATACTTTGGTTGAATATGTTTATTTTTCTTTGGGAAAACTATGAAAATATACCCGTTTACTAACTTCTCATTTCTTCTTTCGAGTAATGTATGCAAATTGTAGGAGGTGAACAATGGGGAGACGGGTTCTTCTCGGGTAATGTATGTAGATCCAAGCAAGTGCATAATGGGAAACGGGTCCATCGGAATTCGTAGATTGTGCTTTGGCAAGTAAGGGCAGGGGTCAACTTAAGGTCGCTATATAAGGATTGGGGTGTGGTTGGATGAGGCATTCTGTGTGAGTCTCACCACCGTCCGGTCTTCGCCGTCGTATTCCTCGGCTTCTGTGTGTTAGCCGTTAACCAGGCTTCTTTATGAGCCTAGGCTTCTTTGTATGAGCCTTAAGACTGGGAACGTTGATATTTTGTGGCGTGGCGTTCTAGCCTAAGCCATATCAGCGTATCCTGAGGATTACTGTGTGTATCCGTTGTATAATTCGACGAACTCATTTAGGACACTTCTGTGTGTATGTGCACCGCAAAGGGCCGTGTTACTGTGTGTTACGTCCCTGGCCGTTTGACCAAGTTAGTCCGGGATCATTATTAGGACGATCCCGTTAGTTCATTTTTTGTCCCTATTACTCATTTAATTGGTATCGATATTGTTGATCGCACAGTAGGGTTTGTGGAGAAATTAATATATTGTATTTTAAAGAGTCCTCGATCTATGGCTCACAATTCAGTCAGTTTTGTAAAATGTTTATCCATGCTTAGGCATGCGAATTTGTTATTGTTTAGGGTCAAATGCGTTTAAAGCATTTAAGGTATTTTTAGGTCGTATAAGTGTGTACGAATTAATAAGTTCGCCTCAGTGCCTTTGGTTGGATTGATTAATTTTGTATGTTTCATGGTAAGGGTTGGCCCGGAGGTACTTGGTATTATTTGGTAAATAGTGACACCATTTTGGTTATGTGTTGCTTGCTGACTTTACGTCAGATAGGGGCTATATTGACGTCATAGTTTGACAATATTCGTTGGTATATATATGTATAGCCATATGTTTGCCATTTGGCGCATGCCTGAGAGCAGTTTTGTGGTACTTTTGTCATATAGGGTTGCAGTGTTGGGGCCCGACGGCTACGCTGGTGTGAGGGGCTTGCCGTACCGTGTGAAGCTTACCTGCAGGGTACTAGCCGGAAGGAGCCTTAAGCGATAGGGAAGAAGTCTTAAACGATAGGGAAGAAGCCTTAAGCGATAGGGCAGATCCTTAGATTTATTTGGAAGGGTTGGTTGGGTTAGCGTATGCTAACCGAAGTGTGTATTTTTTGTGTTGGGTACATGTTTGTTTCTTTTGTCGAGACCAAAAAGTCATTGGTCAAGACTTAAATAAATCAATTATATGTGTCATTTATTTATGTCATTCGTTTCTGGTGTCGAGCATTAAGCAGATTGAGACGTGTCCAGGTGGGGGACTACTCCTTTACTTGTGACACTGATCTACAGACAAAAGTGTACAGGGTCCAGACTGGCTTAAATTAAAATACACACACCAATCAACAGGGGCATTGCATTCTGTAGTTGCTTCCATCATTCTTCCTGACATATTTAAATCAAATAATATATTTATAATAGTATTCTTCCTGGCATATAATAATATTCTATATTTGTAATAATATTCTTCCTGACATATTGATATCCAATAATATATCCAATAATATTATTTCTTATGACTTTAGGTACTAGTAGTTTAGAATTCTTTAAAAACGGTAATTCTTAAAAGGCAGGTTAAGCATGAGGGAAAATTTTAGCAATGGCTAAGTTTGTTTTGTACAATCCATTTGAGGATCCTTGTATTGTTTGTAGTGAAAAATTACTTTTATCATTAAATATAACATCTTTAGGAAATTGGAGGAGAATATTTGAAGGTGGTCGAATACTGGGCATCAAAAGTAAATTTGATGCCCAGTATAAAAGACTTGATTAATTAATGATGATAAAGTTAGGGGTTTTGTACAAATTTGAAGGTATAGTACAAAAATATTTCACCTAATCTGTACCTGTGCTTGAATGAATGAAATGTTTACGTTATCAAAATGTCCCCCCCCCCCTGTCAAATGGAATACTTGAAAATATGTTGGTGGTTTCATGTTGCTTACTTTAATAACATAGGAATGCATACTAAATTCCACTCTTTCTGAAAAGAATAGTTGCAAATGTTCCTTAAGGGGTTGAAAACTGGGTATTCTACCCTAAGCTAGGCTACTGTACCTACGCTATACATGGACTATGGCGGGCTGATGTCACTTTCGGACAGAAAGAGATGAAATTACAAACAGTTGATGAATTACCATAAGACTGGGTGTTTGTAATCAACACATCAGTGTCAAGTTGGTAGTTGGTTTTCGTGGAGTGCGGACGTGTTTTCGGCTGCTCTCCACTTTTCGTTGACCACACACTTTGTGTTTTTTACGTTGGCCTTTCAATAGTTTGTAGTTTGTTTAGTGTAGTTTTGGCTTTGTTTCGTGCTTTTTGGTTTTCGTAGGTGCGTGGCTTGCCACACCCCTAGCTGTCATGGCGGTTCGCCGTGACAGCAAAATCGTATTCTTGAGTTTTTCGGGGGAGGCTAAGGTCGTCCCCGGACAAGTTTTTTCAGTTTTGCTTTCTGTTGGTTTAAAGGTCCCTGGAGAGGTTGACGCGCTTCAGCGTAAACCTCTCCGGGGTATGAATTGTTTTGATGTTAGATTCACCTCGGAGGTTGCCCGCGTCCGAGGCGTCCATGTGTTGGAGGGAGTTGGGGGACTCAAGGTCACACCGTATGACAGTTCGGTGTGGGTGACAGTCCTCCACCTCCCTCTGGACATGTCTGAACAGGTTGTTGTGCGGCCACTGGGGCGTTTTGGAAAAGTGAGCGGCTACGAGGAGCCGGAATTCCTTGAATGTAAGGGTGTCAAGACCGGGACTAGACGAGTTAGAGTCGAACTCAAGTCCGATATCCCCTCTACCTTGTGGGCTAATGGGCACATGGCCCACATTGCATACCCGGGCCAGCCTCGCACTTGTTGGAGGTGTGGGCTAGAAGGGCATGAGGCCAGGTTGTGCATACCCTGGCCGAGTGTAAAGGGGATATCGTTTGCAACTCGTGTTGGAAAACGGGCCATCTCGCCCGTTTATGCCCAGACCGCTCATACGCCGCGAGAGCGGCTACGGGCGTGATTGAAGCGGTCCCTGTCCCGGCCTCTGACACCGTACCACCTGATGCTTCTGTCAACGCCCCAGTGTCCGACACTAGCGCCCCGGTGGAGGCTTTGTTCCCCCTTTCGTGTCCGACCTCTTCCCTGATCGAACTTGCCGAGACTGCCAGCCTGCCCACTGAGGCAGAGCAGGACAAAACGGCGGAGATGGTACTAGCGGAGTGGCATGCGGCGCAGGATGCCGCTTGTACTGGTTCACCGGTAGCTACGCCCGCTATCGGTGATACTAGTCGGGCCCCGAGTCAACCGGCCCAAGAGACATTAAGTGGCCCAGATTCTGACTCGCCAATGGAGGACTGCACTACAGCCTTATTAGTTGTGGCTAAGGAGTCCTCCGATTGGTTTGACGAGACGAAACAGGCCACTGATCTCATTGACTCGAGTGGCCCTTCCACCCTACCCGCAGCCGCTTCTGCTATACCGGACACGATGCTCGCTAGTGGACCTCCTGTTCCTGACAAGGTTCACGAGGAGCTAAGAACTCTGCTACCTCGTAGGAAAAGGGGAACACTGCCAGGGGCCTGAAAAGACCCATATTGGGAAAACTTCGCAGGTAATGCGCAAGCCTGTCGTCTACTATCGGGACGGCGTACCCCGGATGAATATT